>BQNB010028631.1:0-53957 GCA_026074375.1 Tanacetum coccineum
CTTAGTACTTGTGTTAAGATTCCGCATTAACATATTGTATTCAAGTCATTGTTTCTACATAGTCAGTTGTATTTATACAACTAGGCTATCATCCTTTATAGGCTGCAAAGATCCATTCAGTTTAAGGAACCACAATTTCACTTGAGGCTTACGATGAGAAAGAGCCTTAAAAAGTAGGATAAGTTGAAGCAATGGGACGTTCGTAGTGATATTGAATTAAACCAAATCAGGTGTGTGCTTTGTGATTCCATACCGGATTCGTACAATCATCTATTTTTTGAATGTCAATTTTCCTCTAAGATTTGGACCTCTATTCGTCATCTTTCTGGAATGGATGTGGTTCCGCCTTGTTTAGAAGACATAGTGCTTTTTGCAGCCGATTTCGCATCTAAGAACGTCTGTGAGTATTATTGGAAGGCTCTTGTTGGCTGCGTCTACGTACCATATCTGGATTGAGCGCAACAATCGTATCTTTAAGCAGGTTAAGAGATCCTCAGATGATATCCGCGACATTATCATGGTCACGGTTAGATTAAAGCTCCTCACCTTTAGATTCAAGAACAAGGCTAAGATGAATGAGATGCTTGCGGTGTGGAATATGCCTAAGAACTTTAGGCTATATGGAGACTAATTCATTATGATGTCTATGGTAGTTTGTCTTTGTGGTTTTAGTGTAGTCTGGAAGCTTTACAAGTCGAATATAGATGTTCACTAGTTTCGATTTGTTTGTAGCAATTATCATTTGAGACATGTCTCAAATGTAGATAGTTGGTAGTTCAAGCTTTGCTTGAGGTTAATGTGGTATCTCAACCACATTCCATTGTACTTAAATGTTTCTGTGATTGATACACTTTACCGAGGTAACCCTTTACCAAAAAAAAAGACTTGGTTAATGGACTACTAGTGTATGAATTGCCTTTAAGCAGTAAGTGGGTAAAGTCTCTATGAGCTAGGGTTTAACAAGATCACCATTGCTTTAATCCCTAAGATAGATTATAATTAGCAAATAAGGATGGTTTGTGCGGTTTAATTGTGACAGAATTCTTAGTATCTAGTTCTTAGGAAGACGTACCGCCTAAGTCTTAAGAATGATATGCCGCCTTGAGATAAGTAATCATTGCACTAAATAAACGAACCAACATTCTAATTAGATTAATAATGGTTAATACAGTTTTCTAATATTTGGCTAGACCGCTCTTTTATCTTCTGTCAATTTACTTATGTGTGTTTAAGTGTCTTAAGTTGATTTTAGTCACCACAAAACCCGTGCCAGTCTCTCAAGCTAAAAACCCCCTTATCCGTTAGATTTAAGATTAACATAGGTTTAACATAGAATAGAATTAACTTAGTTTAGATAACCAAAATATTAATAAATTGAAAGATTGTTTCTCGCTCTTAGTGATCGCACCCTACTTACCACGAAACTCCCACCTCACCAGGTACACTGCCTGTTAAAGTGTTGTTTTTGGTTAAGTCGACAAAATATAAATTTAAAACTTGAAACATAAATTACAACCACACAACGACACATCAAGTTTTTGGCGCCGCTGCCGGGGAGTGAAAAAATTAATCTTGATTTTTATTTGATATTTTGGTTTTTAACATTAGATTAATCTAACCATTAGGATTAGTGTAATTTAGATTAGTGTACAATTATGTATATTTGCTTGTATATTTGTTTTTTTAATTGCTTATTATTTTAATTGTTTATTAGTTTAATTATTTTCTAAATACACTGTTCCGGTCGATAACCTAATATGGCGTATCCAACTTTCTTGTCCAATACAACATATTCGTTTAAAAGATTAATACGGCATATTCAGACTTATTGAATACGGCGTATCGATCATCTGATACAGTAACAGAGAAGTTTTTCATACTCAAACTTAAAGTTCAAAAGTTTATACACGCCCTTTTCCAACTGGTTCTACTTATAATTTTCTGGTTATTTTCAGTAACAATGACAAAGGTAATCAAGGGAGAGTTCGAGAAACTTGAGTTCGTAAAGATCAGTGATGTTTCGATCACTTGCAATATATCACTTGAAATTTTCAACAAAGAGTTCAATCGGATGAGCAGTATAGATGACGACTTGTTTACATATGAGGTTGAAATTGCTGAGGTTACTAACATTCCTTGTGACTTAAAAAAGGAAGACGATTAAGAACAAAAAATGTCACATGAATCTGATGATGATATGGAATATGATCCATCTGATGTCGAATTTACTAAATGGCTAGCTTCAAAAAATTTTAACTACAAGACAATGGATCATTATACAATGAAAGCATTATGGATTTATTGGGCTAGAGGTGATGATGAAGTTAAACTCACTGATGAAGAATCCTCTGATTCTAAAGATGAAGATGAAGTCGCTAAAACTTTTAGGATTGAGACTAATGTATTTAACTTCGAGACACCTTTGTGTATGGCCTTCAAGGAGTTTAATTATCTTTTACAAATTGATTCGGATGTACTTACTAAAGATATTGATAGATTAAATACTTACGAAGAATATACGGATGATTGGATATATGAGTGGAATAAAGATGTGCCATGGGTGCATGAAAGACCATGGACGGATAATGGATCATGGGAAGAACCCACTCCAGCTAGACATCATTGTGAGCCTTTTAATTATAAATATAGATGTTCGGAATGGCCAACCTATAGCTATAAAGATGATGGATATTGTAACAGAGGGAACTTTACCAGAGCTTACATAGTTGGAAACACACTCCTTTACCAAGATTTGGAATGGTACGAAGCCTTGAAGGAAGAGGCTTTAAAAAATAAAGCCATCATGAAAGGAATAATTAACGAAGATGATGAATCAAGTAATGAAGGTTGGAGAAGAGGGGACAAATTTGACAATACCAACTGTGATAATGAAGAAAGTAAGAATGAGATGGAACATGAAGATGAAGAAAGATGTTAAGTGTTTGATAATCATGAGCGGCCAGTTTGCTATATAAGAAGATTTGAGATGGTCAAGTATTCATTCAGGGATGACGAAGAGTATGTGGCTATAAAAGAAAATGAATGCGATGATTTGACGAATACAAGCAAAGAAGCAATCCATGCATACTAAGAGATTTTTCACATGATAGACGAAGGATGGATGGTGTCACATACCGAGTGAAGAAAGTTGAAGGAAAAAAGTCTAACTTAAAGACTAGCTGAAAGAAAAAGTGGTTCCCATGAGACAAACCAGAATGTTATTTATTTTTATCGAGTCTGTCTTCCCAGACATCAATACGGCGTATCCGCTCCATACCATATGGCATATTGAATGTCTGGACGTTATTAGTCCTTTATTTTTATTCACTTTTAACATTATTGCCAATTCTGTCTATAGGGCGTATTCATGTACATGGTATGGCGTATTCAACAGACTGACCCGTATTTAGATACTTTTTACAGGTTTCTCAATACGGCGTATTCCAGTTTATGGATACAATGTATTGGTCTCTTATATAGTTTATTATTTAGTTTATTTATTAACCGTAGAATACCCAAGATAGAATTTTGCATGTTTTTCCTATATTTTGCACAAGACCTCGCTGTAAAGAAATTGACGAAGTTGGTGAAGTATCGATCATCTGGATTCCTATGTGTGATAGTAGTCATGTTGGTATCCAAACACATTTACAACACACATCCTTGCTCATAAAATCAACTTGGAGAATCTACCGAGCAAAATATCAGGGGAGTTTCTCATTCTAATTCTTTTAATTTCCCGTCTTTAATGATTTATCTGTACAACGAGGATGTTGTATAATTCAAGTGGGGGAATGGGAATTAGAATGTATACTTGTCCTATTTTTCACACTAGAATGCTTAAATTATGCTCAAATTTAATAAAATTTCAAACATACTTTTATGAAATTACTTGTTACATAACCTGCACACAATAACCATTATTAGATATTGTGAGGATTTAACCTTATCCGTTTCTAAATGATTACCCAGATTCCACAAAAATATGAGTGTGCTGGTGATGTTGTAGACTTTAGAACTTGGCTTGGTATATATATTCGAGACCACAATAATGACTACTATGGATTTAGATGGAGTAACTTGTTTGAATTGGTAAATTTTTAGGATTACACCCAAAAAGCCTATACATGTTGTTTTATTAACTAACTACACTTGTTAGTTAAATCCCGTATAAACCCTTTGTTTACTATTATCATAAGAGTAAGATACCCCTAGAAAAACCAATAGAGCCAATCCTTTAGGAATAACACCAACTGTTTGTTTCGTTACACCTTTACACCTTAGCCTACCCTGTTAGATTAAGTCCATTTAACAGTTGTTAGTCGCTTAAAGTGTAAAGTGTGTATTTCTCGAGTCTTGTGTCAATTTTCTATCTTTGGTACGGTTGGGAAGAAATTTGCACATTACAAATGGGAATGTGTAAAGTAGTCAAAACTTATGTATTTTTACTACCATCACAATTATTGGTACATCCGAAGAATGAAGAATTATTAAAGGAATTATCCAGAGTTATTATGATCGTAAAGATGGTGAAATTACACCGAGTCTCATAGTTATAAAAAAATCAAAAAAATTAGAAAAATCGCAAAAAAAGAGGAGGAAAGTTTAGACATAATCGTTTTGCAAAAGCTTAAACCAAAGGAATTATATCAAGGATCGATTATTCGTTGATACGTCTTATAAGTCAACGATGTAAAATTTTGTATAAAGTGGTAGATATCGCCAGTTTTCTTGTAAAAGTATGTAAAGTATGGGATGATTGGGAAGTTTACCGTTACGGGAACGCCAACTTAGGTTGTTGTTTTTTATCAATGATCAAGACGTTTGTATATAGTTGTGTCTTTTTCATGGTAACGGTCGGGAAAAGTGTCTAGCAACTTGTACCTTATCCGTTTGGACTTAGTCTATTTGTTTCGTAATTTTTATTTAACAACAATTTATTTCCCTTTCATAATCATTAACCTTGGGTTTTACTCAAATGAGGATGTGATCGAGTCATGCATGTTTATTCCGTCATTACGGCCATGTATGTGTGATTCAGCTGCCTTGTTGGTTTATTACTTTTGGTGAAAGTTAGTAGATCCACACCCTATATCATTCTTCATCCTAACCCTTGGTTAAACTCAAATAAGGATGTGATCGAACACACATGTCTATTCCGTCGTTACGGCCATGTATGTGTGATTCAACTGCCATGTTGGTGTGGTACTTTTGGTGAAAGATTGTAAAATGATCAACCCTAAGTCTTATAATAAAAACTCATTTTACCATTATAAACTTGTTACTCCTTAGCTCTAGTGGTGGAGATGTGTATCCTTACCAAGCCTATGATAGAATACTCGTCACGACCGAGCAATTGAGTGAATTAGTTACATGTTATCACATAGATTAGTTAAGTGATTTGAGTGTTTTCATCTATCTATGTCGTGAGGTGTTTGGTTGTGTACTTGTAATTGATCAAATAAATGCTTAATGGAAAAATCCTTAGGGATACATTTTCATAAACTTCTAAAGGCTACTTGAGGACAAGTAGGATTCAAGTGGGAGGATATTTGATGACATCAAATAACGTTACTTTTATAGCATCATTTATTTCATGTAAATAACCCATTTTGTATAATTATTGCAAAGAATTGTTAATTAATCGTTTGTATTTGAGAATTGCAGTAACTATGGAGTACTTGGTAAGATTAGCAAAAAGGCACGCATTCTGGAGCTTAAAAGAAGACATTGGAAGATTATTGTTCTGACAACCAATACGCCATATCCATCAAGGAAGATACGGCGTATCTGTGCTTGCACTCCACTAAAAACCACAAGGGAACAAGATCCAATACGTTGTATCTAGAGAAAACCAATACGCCATATTCAAGTTATGGAATTAAAATATTCTGGAAGATATCAAACGTGGTCCTTACTCCAAGAAACCCCTGATACGCCGTATTGACTTTAGTTAATACGCCGTATCGACCGAATTCCAGACCTTATAAATAGAAAACCTAAAAACGGGTTTTTAGTGTGCTAAATCATATTTTTGATACCTAAACCATAAAAGTTGATTTTTATAGGAGAAGAAGAGCAGAAGAGGTCTTGCAACGTAGTTAATTCCATAGGAAACAACTTGTAATCTCCTATACTCTTATAATAATTTAGTTTTTGGTATCATTCATTAACTCGGTTAGTTTACCTTCGCTAAATTATTACTTTTGTATTGATTATGATGTTTGAAGGCTAATACCTTCGGGTATTAGCCATTATTATGAACATATGAATGTTTGGTTTGTTTATCTCGATTGCTTAATTTATCGTTGATTGCTTGTTTATATTTATCAGTTTATACTTGTTTATGTGCTTTTGTATGCGACCTATCATTCAACTGGATTTAGTGAAATGGACCAAGTAATCTAGATTCTAGGATGGCTCTCCATATAGTGATTTATACATCTAGACCAATAGAATCACGAATAATAACCTATCTTTGCCCTTAGATTGCGAGCTTAGTTGGACCGCCAGGTGACCCTTGGGATCAACGAGTACGTTCTCGATTAATTGGTAAAGACTTGGTTAGTGGACTACTAGTGTATGGATTGCCTTTAAGCAGTAAGTGGGTAAAGTCTCTATGAGCTAGGGGTTAACAAGATCACCATTGCTTTAATCCCTAAGATAGATTATACTTAGCAAATAAGGATGCTTTATGCGGATACGTTTAATTGTGTCATAATTCTTCGTATCTAGGTCTTAGGAAGAAGTACCGCCTAAGTCTTAAGAATGATTTGCCGCCTCGAGATAAGTAATCATTGCACTAAATAAACGAACCAACATTCTAATTGGATTAATAATGGTTAATACAATTTTCTTATATTTGGCTAGACCACTCTTTTATCTTCTGTCAATTTACTTGCGTGTGTTTTAGTGTCTTAAGTTGATTTTAGTCACCACAAAACCCGTGCCAGTCTCTCAGGCTGAAAACCCCCTTATCCGTTTGATTTAGGATTAACATAGGTTTAGCTTAGGTTTAACATAGAATAGAAATAACTTAGTTTAGGTAACCAAAATATTAATAAATTAAAATATTGTTTCTCGCTCTTAGTAATCAACACCCTACTTACCACGAAACTCCCATCTGACCGGGTACACTGCCCGTTAAAGTATTGTTTTTGGTTAAGTCAGCAAAATATAAATTTAAAACTTGAAACATAAATTAAAACCACACAACGACACATCAGTGACAAGAAATACGGGAAAAGGATGTAAAAATGAAGAAAACACGGATTCTTATGAGAGTTTACGGCGTAACCCCTACGACAATGTTACGCCTTAACATATTCAATGCAAGACACGTCACCCAGCAGGATTACGGCATAACCACACGCAAGGTTTACGCCGTAACATTATTATTATGGACGGCTGAGTCATCCTAGTGAGCATTACGACGTAACGGGTACACTTGATTACGCCATAACATCTTTTAAGTCTGCAGGATAGAAAGTACACGTCAGCAGTTTATGGCGTAAACCCTAAGAAGGTTACGCCGTAACATATTCAAAATCTATAAATAGAGGCCTCATTCAACCACTTTATTATCAACCATACCACCACAGCTCTAAGAAGCGACCAAGGCTTCTATACCTCGAAGAATTACACCATAAGTCTAAGGGAGATCACACTTAACTTACTTTTATATTTAATCATTCATAAACCGCATCCGTAAGAATTATGAGTTTTCAATCCAAGATTACCTTTATTAATTCTTGCTTTGTTGTTGCCATGAGCAGCTAAGCACTTCAAGTGCTGGCCTAGTCATGAATTCACTATTGTTATGATGTTTATTTCCTGTTAGATTATGGTTTGTTGGATATCCTTTGACTATCGTGTAACCTTGGGTTTTGGTAGTATTACGGGTGGTTTAGATCATGTTAATCCTGTTATTAGATTACCCATTGAAAATAGGATTAGCAGGGGTACTAAGGTAGGTTTAAAACCCTTTCCCTTATGTAGGAACTAACGAGGTTACCGCCTCTATCACTTAATATACTTAAAAATCATAGGAACTCTTTCAGAGAGGGTTAATAATCTATAAAGGTTATTAGACTAGTTCTTAGGATATTTGGGATTAATCACTATGACTTGATTTTCCTACCTTCATGACTTTCGGGGGATTCGGGATCGCAGGAATTATAGGACAGACTAAATATATATATTCAGGTCTGTCAACTTTAGAAAACACAAATGAAACCATGATGTAACATTGCACAGGAAAACATAGTTATAACGGTAGTAATAAAATGGCTAGGCCAGCATGCTTCTCTCCCTAATTACTTATATTACTTTTAATTTTTGGAATTTACTTTCCTGATATTTCATAAAATCAACTTAAAACCATTTTCAAACGTGACAATTCAAATTAAACCTAATTGACACTTAGCTCTTGGGACGACCTCGGATTTACCATCTCTACACTACTTACGATCGGATTCTCTACCCGTTAGTGCGTTTGTCAGGTGAATCGAGTTTTATAAATTTAAAACATGAATAAAATATATTTTAAAATAAAATACGCATCATTGACTAAGAATCGCAATACAATGATATTTTATTATAGTTGAAGCTATAATCCTTAAGCTGTGTCCTCATCCACATTACATGAGCACAACTTGCGGATAATGCCACATACTTTGCTTCTACTAAAGACATTGTAGTGCAGTCTTGTTTCTTTGACATCCAACTGACTAGCTTATCACCTAGGAATTGTATTCCTCCAGATGTGCTTTTGCATGTATCCAAACAACCTGCGTGGTCAGAGTCTGAAAAAGCAGTTAGTTCAAAACCAGAATCCTTCGGATACCAAAGTCCTATATTAGTGGTTCCCTTAAGTATCAAAAGATCCTTTTAACCTCTTTGAGGTACTTTTCTGTTAGTCTTGCTTGATAACGTGTATAGTAACATACTGCTTGCATAATGTTTGGTCTACTGGAAGTGAGATACATGAGTGACCCAATCATACTACGATAATGTGTTTGGTCAACGGGTATTCTACTCAAGTCTGCATCCTGTTTAGGTTTAGTGTCCATTGGAGTACCAATGCTATCACATTTATCCATTCTATGTTTTTAAGTATTTCTAAAGCATACTTGGTCTGGTTGATAAAGATACCTCTTGGGGATTGGTGGATCTGAAGTCCTAAGAAGGATTTCATTCTCCCCATTAAGGACATCTCGAATCTACTGTGCATTAATTTTCAAATCTTTTAGAAAATTTTAGGTTTGTAGATCCGAAAATAATGTCATCGTCATAAATTTTCACAATTAGAATGTCCTCCCCGTATCTTATTGTAAATTTAGTAGGGTCAATAGTACCTTTAGTGAAACCATTGGACATCAGGAAATTTGAGAGTTCATCATATCAGGCTTTGGGAGCTTGCTTTAATCCATATAGAGCTTTCCTTAGACGGTAAAGTTTCTTTGGATGATCAGGATTAACAAACCCATCTGGTTGTGCAACAAAAACCTCTTCCTTCAGTGGACCATTAAAAAAATCCGTTTTTACGTCCATCTAATAGATTGGAAAAGATTTGTAGGCAGTATAGGCAACAAAAATCCAAACAGCTTCCAAGCGAGCGACTACTGCAAAAGATTCCTCAAAATAAATACCCTCTTCTTGTGCATATCCATTAACTATAATTTGTGCCTTATTGCGAATAACATTATTGTCTTTATCTTTCTTATCTTTCCATAAACACTTTAGTTTAATCACCGTCTTTCTAAAGGGTTTGTCAACAAGTTCCCAAACTTTGAGTCAGTCGAATTGATGAAGCTCTTCCTACATTGCCTTGATCCATGCGTGATCAGCCATTACTTCCTTAATGTTTTTTTGGTTCAATATTACTCGCGATGAGCGCAAACATGCACATTTCAGGATCTATTTCAAGTTGTCTTCTTGTCTGCACTGGCTTGGATGGATTTCTAAGAACTTGTTCTAAAGGATGATTCTTGGTCCATCAGTAGTCAGATTGGTGACGTTGGTAGAATGTATGCATATTTGAATTATCAACATTGCGTGAGGAAGACTCAGCAAGTTCTTGTACCGGTGTATAGAATGGGTTGATAAACTCATATGGTTCAAAACGCATAGCATCTGCTACTTAATTATCATTGTTTTCCTTAGTGTGAACAGTTGTTGTTGGACATTCATTATAGTTTGTGTGTCTTGTTTTGTAGAATTATCAGAGATGACAGAAGACTTTGACACACTTTGATTTACTGCAGTGAAGTATTCTTCGAACAAAGGACTGAATAAAAAATCCAACTCTTATTGTGACGAATATGTTTTGTCTGCTGGAGAAGAATCATTTGAAACCAGCTTTAAACTTGAAGGTTCATTGTTGTGGTTGCGAATTTTGAGTTCTGAACAGTTATGATCAAAAGCCATTTGTAGTTGGGGCACGGGGCCAGAGTTGTCATAATCTGACACCTTTGAACATTCTTTGATTTCATCAAAGTTGATATGTATGGATTCAACTAACAATCTAGTTCTCTTGTTGAAGACTCTATATCCCTTTGACGTTGTAGAATAGCCCAAAAAAATGCACGGATCCCCTTTCTCCTTTATCTTGTCAAGATTTTCACCATCTCTGACTAAGTAACAAGTGAAGCCAAAAATGTATAAGTGTTTGAGAGAAGGTTTCCTTTCATTAATAATGTGGTAAGGTGTCTTTTCATGTTTAGGAATGATGAGAGATTGATTCTGGGTGTAACATGTGGTTGCTATTGCTTCATCCCAAAAGAATAAAGGAAGTTTAGAAGCCGAAAGCATCGTTTGAGCAGCCTCAACTAGTGTATGGTTTAGTCTTTTGACAACGCCATTCTGTTTAGGTGTTCAAGGAGTTAATGTTTGGTGTTCAATTCCTTCTTCTTTAAAGTATGCATGGAGTGTCTTAGTTAAGAACTTTGTGCCTTTGTCAATTCAAACCGTTATGACTTAAGCTTGAAGTTTACGCTGAATCATCTTTAGAAAGTCTTTAAGTACTTATGGAGTTTCATCCTTGGATCTTAGAAAAAGAGTCCATGTGTACTTGAATAGTCATCAAAAATCACCAGAATGTATTTCTTTCCATTGATGGCTCAATCCGCATAGGACCGCATAAGTCCATGTGAAGCAAATCTAACCGTTTCTTTGATCTTGTAACGGTTAATGACTTGAAAGAACTTCTTTTTGCTTTACCCAGTTCACAAGATGAACACAGTTGATCCGTTACAAACTTCAACTTTGGTAAGCCTTTCACAATATCTAATATGTGTGAAAACACATATCCATTTTATATCAAAATAAACCCTAAAAAGACCAAAACTGTGCATAAAAGGCTTGTATATTGCTTGTTTTTTCTTTCTTATTGTGTAGGTACGGATAAAGCAAAAATCATAAGAAAACGGTCAAAAACGGACAAACACGAACACGGGAACGGAAGAGCACGCAAAAAGCCAGGAGGAAGCCATCAAAGTCAAACCCTAGTCAAACTTCAGTCAACTTGGTCAACCAAAGTCAAAGTCACAACAAGACAAAAATCTTAAAATTACCAAAGCAGTCCCTGAAAAATCCAAAGTTACAAGAATAACCCTCAAAATAAAACACCCGTTAACTTTTTATATCAAATCCAAAACAAAGCCCGAGCCTATAAATTTTATAACTAACATCCGGCCCAAACCCAAGTCAAAGGCCCGGGTCAACACAACTCAAACACACCCTCTTGTAAAAATGGCGGGAGAAACAGTTAAACACTGTTCATCATCTCCTCCATTTTACCCAGGGTTAAAAACAAAGGGGTTTTGCTAATTGAGGGTCAAGAAATGGAATTCAAGTGTTAATAAGTGACGTGGCAAAGGATTGCATCAACAAACGCATTCTATTGGCCAATCCCATCAAAAGATGACACGTTGGATTGATGAAAACACAAGGAATGAAGCATTTTACACTTGATACACTCTCAAAAGAAGCACAAGCTGTCTCAATCACAGATTGCCAAGCTAGCAATCCGTGTGAGATATAATGTGATCCAACGGCTAAGATTGCTCTTCCAATCATTGAGAGAATGTACGGATGAGATCAAGAGGAGCGTGTAACTACCAAGAGTACTAGAAGGATCAGCTGGATGCTATAAATAGAGGCCTGATCTCACACACGCATATCTTCTTTTCTTGTAATTTTTTTTCAATTAAATTAGCTTATGTAGTTTTTAGTTAAACATGTAATTTCCTCTTTTAAATCCTTGTAATCTCTTTTCTTAAGCTTTGTAATCTATTTTGAAAGTTAATGAAATCAGAAGTTTAGTGTTAATCATCTGTTCTTAGTCATAAAATTCTCAATAAGCCAATTGTTTGCTACTGTCACTCATAAGCTCACACAAGCTCATTCTAGCTCTCACAAGTCTCTAAGCTTGTGATTGAGCTTAATTGGCCATTTAATATACTTAAACTATAAAAATAGCTTGATACCTTGTCTTATTGGATTTTGAGCTTATGGAAGGGAAGCTAGCAATGGAAGAACTTCCATGGACTTTTACTGGCTTATCAATGATAAGCCAGAGCTAGTAGATAAGCTCTAAGAGCATTTTAAGCTTTTGTTTAGCTAAAGCTCCTTGTAAGTCTCTTTTACTTTTTTGTTTTAAATTCCTAGTATAGAATTGCTTATTTAGTTTAAACTGCTTGCTTATCTATGCTTATTTGATTGATTTCTAGCTTAATAAGTATGTTCTGCTATCTTAGTTCAATTCTTATAGTTTAGATTTAGTTTTGCTTCATTTAGTTTCAAAAATCAATAAAAACTCAAAAATAAGTAGTTTAGTATTAGCTTATAGATTCTAGCTTAGTGTTTGTTTAGGATTGCTTATTAGGCTTATTTAAAGTTGTTTACTATCTGGTTTTTGAGTTTGGATATCTAGAATTCAATTTCTAAGCTAAAAATGGAATTTGAGAAATTTAAGGGGTGTTTGGAACAAGCAGTACTAACCTTGAGTTAGTACTGCTAGTGTTCTTTAGTTAGTTCTGGTAGAAGTAATTGAATAATTATTGATTTTAATCTCTTTCAGTTGGTTATTAGTATAGGATTAGTAGGCTAGATTAGTTTTATCAAAGTTTTAATAGGACTAGTGGTTAAATATTTTCATTAAAACTCTTAAAAATCCAAAAATATTAGGTTAATTCTTAGATCAGTGTTTCTGTCTTAATTACTAGTTTATATAAGCTCATTAGGTTGGTAATAAGCTATTTTCTATCTGGTATCAAGGTTTTAATAACTAGATTTCATTCTCTCAAGTTTTAGTAAAATCTGTCTAGCTTAAAGGAGTGTTTGGTTTAGTACATTTTGACCTCTAAAAGTCAAAGTGAATTGTGCTATTTACTTGAGTCAGTTTCATTTTCATTTAAAATTAGTTGTGAAAGAGTTTTCAAAGATTAGATTTCAAAAATTAGCATGTTAAGGCTTAAATTCTTTATTTCTGCACCAGGGGAGCATTTTCTCTTTTAGATCTTTGGAATTTTTGAACCAAGCCTTTTTGAGCTTGGTTTTTGCTTGATTAGAGTTTAGACACACTCAATAAGAGTGTGTAGTGCAGGGTTGTCCCTTAAGGATACCTGCAAGTTGGTTTAAACCTTTTGGTCAAGTGCATCAGATAGGGCATTTGCAGTCCAACTGCAGTCCCTTTTTGATCATCTTTTAAACTAGCTTAAGTAGGTTAAACTTGTTCAAATTAAGTATGCTTATAGTTTAGATATAGGATAAGGTAGCTTAAAACTTGTTTTTACATTCCTAGCTTATTTCTTAGGGTAAATTAGCTTTTAAAAGTTCATAAAAATCTCTAAAAGCCAAAAAACAGTAGCAAGTAGATCCTAGCTTCTAAGTTTAGATTTTTTAGCTTATAGTATTTGCTTTTATAATTTGAATTTATAGCTTATGTGTAGGTTATTAAGTTTTCAAAAATTAAGCTTCTGTTTTAGCTTATTCTAGGTTATAGCTTATTTAGTTTTTAAGTCTTAAGTGCTTATTTTTGAGTTTACTATTTTGATCATTAAATTTAGGAGTCCTATAGTGTTTTTGGTTAATTTAGCTTTTCATAATTAGCTTCTACATAAGCTTTCATGTTTAGCTTTTAGTTTTAAAATTGAGCTTAAATTGAGTTAAGTGCAAACTTTTAAGTAAAAACTAGTTTTTAGCTCTTAAAAGCCAAGTTTCTGTAAACAACAACTTGAAAAGCTTTTTGAGAGCTTATTTTTGAGTTTCAGCTTATAGTTTCTTTATTAAAGTAGCTTAAAAAGTTGTCCTCTACAACTTTGTTCTTTTGAGTTTTCAAAAATAAAAAAAAATATAAAAAAAGGTGTATGCCCAGACTTGAACCCGTGACCTCTCCCACACAACACACACGACTTACCAATTTGCTTCAATAGCTCATCCAACCACATTCCTTTTCATTTAATCCTTATACTCTTTTTCATTTTCTTTTTCCTTATTAAGCCGTAGCTTTTCAGCTTATTTCCCCAGCTTATTAGATAAGCTAGGGGCTTATTTTTATTTTTCCTTTGTTCTTTGTTACATTTAGGACTTTTCCTGAATTTTTTGTAATTTTCCCTTTATTATATTAATTTCTAGAATTTTTCTTAGGTTTTAACTTTCGAAAATTAATAAAAAATAGAAAAAGTTTTTAGAAAAATACAAAAAAATAGTTTTTAGTTTTAGAAAAATTAGTTCTAGTTTTACATTCATTAAAACCATTTTTACCACTTTTAGATTTTTATTTTCATTTTTAAGCTTTTAATTTTAATTTTAAAAATATGATTTTATTATAGAAAGTAGTTAAAAATAGTTTTCTGAGTTTTTATAGTATTTTAGTCTTTTCTAAGTTTAAAAATCATTTTTTAGAATTTTTAGGATTTAATTGGCTATTTTCTAGGATTTAAATAGATTTAATTAGTTTTTAATTCATAAAAAATTCAAAAATAATCAAAAAAATAATTTTTCTTTTTCTTAAAATTTTCTTTTATCTTAGTTTAGGTTTAGAAATTTAGTTTGCATTTTTAGGAATTAATCTTGCCTTAGTTGCTTATTTGTCGCGTTTAATTTGTTCCCGTTAATTGTTTTTGTGCTTAATTGCTTTAGTTTTCTTATTTTAATTGTTGCTTTTAATTAGTAGATCAAATCAAATCTTTGGTTTTCATTCAAATCATCTATTCAATACCAGAACGTGCATTGTTGGTTTAATGTTTCACAGAGTCGTTGGGGAATACGACAGGGGTATCATACTTCCCGGGTTTATATACGTATTATATTATATTATATATATTTGTGAAGATTTTCCTTTTTACCTTTGTCCTCAAGGGTAAATTGGTAATTTTCCATCATATTATATATTTTGTTATTACGTATATATAGATTCTGACGAATCAGTGGTCAAATGCCATGAAAAAAAAATCTTTTTCTGATGAATTAATGAGATGATTATTTTATTTCTGAAAACCAACACCATGAAAAATAAGATTTCTCTTATTTTGACACATAAGCGCACTGACACGTACACTTATGGATAAAGAAGGCGCGGCGATGTGGTGTATCAACAGTAAACACAGGCCTTTTGAATGAATATGAAGTAATTCATTCTCGAGAAAAAATAATTTTCCCGTTGTGAGCAAAGGCTTTTTGATTTGATAAAATACTTGCCTTAGGATTATGGACCGGGGTTGTTATCTGAGGATTAATAACAACCATATGACATATTTTCTATTCGAACTTATTTACAGCTTTGTGCCTTAGTTGAATGTATTTCTGAAGACGTTAATATTATCGATGCTAGAAAACATGTCATCAAAAACTATTTTTGTATTTTTCTGATTTTTTAATTTTTTAATTTTTTAATTTTCTTTTTTGAAAAATTTAGATAAAATGAAAAATATATTTGGGTTTTTATGTTTTCTTATATACATATAATATACATGATATATCACGAGATACCACATTACTCGTTTTCCTTCCTCTGTCAGACGTTTTAAGCGTTTTTGCAGGACATGCTGTCTCATACCGTAGCTTTTGATCAAGAGAGTTGAACTCTTTCTCTTTGGCAAGGGTTTGGTGAAGAGTGGTCAGCAGTGAATACTTCTTCGTTCTTCCCTGCCAGAAACAAAGTAGAGTTCATTATTCCGATTCTCCACCTGCTTCATTTATAAAATGATATCTGTACATCAATGTGCTTTTGCTCTTGAGTGTTTGTACCATTGTTGCAGCATAGAGCATAGCACATCACACTTTTGTCATCGCAGTACTAGGAGAAATCTTATTGAATTGTGAAAGCCATAATCTCGTTAGCTGTGACGCATCTAAAGGATTTGAGTACAAGACACCCAGATAAGCAATATAATTCAGCCTCTTGTACCTCGAGATTCGCAGTGCTCTTTTGCTTGAGGTCATAAGATTAGCAAACTTATTACACAAAGCTGTATTATGTGGTGCAAAAATATAATAACTTATATCGTCAACATAAAATTTTATGTTCCAGTAATAAGGTCGTTTCTGCTTTCGTGTGAAGAGTGTTGGATCTGCTGCACCTTTGGAGAAAATGTTGTGAAATAATGAAATTGACAAGCCATGTCGTACCATGCACGTGGTGCTTTGTTTTTGTACCGTAGAAGGCCTTTTTAACGCTTGTACACTTGCGATGGTTGTCCCTGATCAAACAAATCCTTCTTGTTGGAGAAACAGTAGACCTTTCTTTGAGCTCGCCATTTAAGAAAGCCGTGTGTGACGTCCATTTAGATAGATCGTGTTTCTATGTTGGCTGCATTAAGCTATGATGTAATGTATGGCCTCTATTCTTGCAACCGATGCAAATGATTCCTCGAAATCAATACCTCTCCTCTTGCCTGAATCCTTGAGCAACTAGTCTTGCCTTATTCTTTAGTACCCCACCAAATTCATCAGTCTTGACCTTGTAAATCCATTTTAGTTTGATCAACATGACTTTGTCTATCACGGAACCACTTCCCAAAACTTGTGCTTTCATAATTTCATAAATTTCTTCTTGTATTCGTGCATCGTGGCCATGACGGTTCGGTCATTTGCTCTGTTTAGATTTATAGTTCTTTGGTGATCAAGAAGTTCGGAATGGCATCAAAATAACACACATGGCGTCAGTTTTGAGTTGGCGTTTCGCGTGGAGACAGTACGGAGAAGAATCATCCGATCACCGTTTGCTATTGGATGATCCTTTGTCATCTACCAAGGTGGTTCAAATGAACGTGTGTGATGGTCTCCATTCGATGATGAGCCGTGAGAAGTCGCAGTCTTCATGAGAGATTCCATGAATAGTGGATCATCATGAAAATGTGGTGTTTTGGTGGATTTCTTAAAAAGACCTTCGAGAAATAATTAGAGAAATGTTCTTGTTCTGTGTTGATGGAAAGACTTGTTGACTGGTGCAGCATCAAGGTCAATTGACATCGACTACAGGTGATTCGGTTGTATCAACGGTTCTTTAGTCGCTGCAGCTACTGAACTTTGAGAAGATGGAAATAGCAATGGTTGGAGGATTGAAGTATTCATCGAACATGGGTTGGAATAAATGATCCTAATTCAATCTATATGTAGATTACAAGGTTGCCTAAGAATAAGGTTTGGAACGGGGCCTTGAACTTGTTGTTGCAGGAGTCATATATGAAGCCACGGGGTCTCTGATAATGCATTGTTCAGAAGCCCCCATTGTTGTTAGGCTCATCGAACGTCACATGAATTTTTTCATAATTTTTCGGGGATTCTTCTTTATAGATTTCTGAAAGCTTTCTTTGCTTAGTGCGCATATCCAACAAAATACTACAATATCGGCCTTTATATTTAGTTTTACCCAAATCTCTACTATCATTGGTCGGAACAACAGAGTGAACCAAAGGATAACGATGAGAAAACAATAAATCCGGCTTATTGTCGTGCCTAGCTCTATAAGAGTTTTGTTATATCGGAGACGAGTAAGGAACGGATTTTTGGTAAACAAAGCTTGTGTTTGGTTGCTTCGGGCCATAGAAATCAGATGAGCTTTTTGAAAAATATCAACATTTGTGCGTGCAGCGTTCCACAACGAGTTTGGTTTCGTCTTTTCGACACGCTGGGTCTATCGGTTGAGGAAGTGCAAGCAACAGGAAGTTTGATCGAAATGCCAATTATATTCATTAGAAAGAAATCACGAAGAGTCTGATTGACAAATTCCATTCCATTATATGTACGAACATTACCGACTGTAGCATTCAAACGAACTTGAATATTTTTGATGCACTTGAAGATAGTGCCGGGAGTTTCATCCTTTGATCCTAAAAATCTGACCCAAGTAAATCGTGAATAATCGTCAACAATCACCAATATATACTTTTTTCCCGTTAATACTCTCCACACGCATCGGGCCACAAAGATCCACATGCAAAAGATATAATTTCTCTTTATTAGTGTCTTTAGCCTTGGGTTGATGTGAGGATTTCTTGCTTTTTCCTAATGCACATGCAGAACACAGATGATCTTTCTAAAATATAGTTTTGGAATGCCTCGTGCAAGACCGTCTTTTGCTAGCTTGTTAAGAGTATCAAAGTTGTGATGCGATAACTGACAATGCCATAACCAACTCTTAGTCTTTGATGCTTTTGATAGAAGACAGATTGGAGAAGTCTTTAGCATTTCATCAAGAGAAATTGTGTACTATATTGTGTCTCCTAGTTCCCTGAAAGTGATCAAAACATCTTCTAAATTTTGAATAAAGCAACGTGATTTTTCTGAAAAGCAGACTTCAAGATCCATCCTCACAAAATTGTCAATAGGAAAAAAAGTGATGTCCAGTCCCGTCCTAACATAGTAAGCCTTGCGATAATTACATTCCCCAGCTGATTAGGTCACCATACCCCCTATTATCTTTTGCAACTTGTCGTTTCTGAATAGAACAGTTTCTTGAAATTACTGTCGATTGTCATGTGCTGAGAGCGGGTTCCCTTGTAATATGTTTGAACATCGGGTCCAGGGATACTAGAGAAAAATCTGGACAACCTGTCATTGACAAGATAAGAATAAGATGGAACCTCTGTAGCATTGGATCCCCATAAATGATTGAGTTCCGAGTTGTTAGCAATCTTAGATTCTACAATCTTAGCTTTTTTACTCAAACCTGTGTATTTATTTGTTTGGTCTTCCTACTATAGACTTTCTTAATATGGTTTTGGTTGTTGTTAACTCTGAATTAGAATGTGGTTTCCTTAAGATGCACTATTTTCTTAGGAGTGATCCTAGTTAAAGGGCACGAGTTACCAACTATAGTGAAAAGTCTTCCTGTTAGTTTCCACTTAAGCCCTACATCAGTGAACACTTTACCCGTGGGTTTCCAAATATTATGCACTTGGATTTTCTTTGACTTAGATTTAGATTTAGCATGCATATTCACATCATTCACGAAATCAAAGAAACATGCATCATGATTTGCATCAAACATACATTGCTTACATTTAACACAAATTAACTAAGAATTCACATTTAACATAGTATGCTTACCATTATCATCACAAATAGGTTCTTTAACACGATTCTTTTTATTCACGTTTCTATGTTGGGCTTCTACTTTATTCTTTTTATTGTTACTGGTTTTTCGAGATCCTATCATTCTTTTTTCTTGTAGGGATGTGATGTGCAACTTTCTAATAGTACTAGGTAGAACATGGTATTTCACTGTAGGAAGAAAACACAGGTGTGTTAGGAATATGACATTTTAGATGACTCTACCTTTTGATGTTGCTTGAGGATGTAGAGAGGTTCAAACAAACTAACTTCTTAATCCTTCTTATCATAGTGTGATAGCAACCCTTTTTCTTACTGTTGAGGTTTAAAATATTTTAATGCTTGTTTGTATTACTGTTGCTCGTATAGCTGTTAATGCTGCTCGTCAAAATTAGTGCTTGCTGGAGAATTTTAATGAAATATATTCTAAGTGTTTAAGATGCTGTGGTGAAGTTACAACTGTCAGTACAAGTACTACTGTAGAGAAGTTACTACATGCTAAGTAGAAGTGTAAGACTGTCAGTAGACTTAGATGAAAAACTGCTAAGTATGTTAATACTGTAGTACCAAGTTACTATTGTGAGTTACAATGTTTAATGGCTGCTGAAGGGTTAATGCTGTAGTGAGAATGTTAGTAATGCTGTGTTAGTTAGTATCTGCTTATGTGATTTGAATGAGAGTATTTTTGGTAAAGAGACTTGTTTAAGTTATTTGTTTAGACGATTATGATTACTTAGGAAAGTATTGTAAGTTCGTTTAGGACTCCTTGGTGTATAAAAGGAGGTCCTAGAGCATAGAGATTGATGTACCAAAAACCAAAATCAATCTTAGTCTTGTAGCTCTAGTTTGTTTAGATCTTATATCTAGGATAAATTAATAACAAAGGCGGAATATTCAATACATAGAATCATTGTTATTAACACAAGGTTTTTCATCATTATCTTCTATGATACATGACTACTACAAGCCCCAATTCTACCTTGATCAAATGGTAGAACGGTTACCTAATCTAACAGGAATCATAAGATTCTTGAGGCTAAAACACTAAACTTAGGCGTCTCCTTAGAGAACTTGACGCCTAGAACACACACACTTTTCTGGTGTTTACATCTTGACATACAGAAAACTATACGACCTATATCTCTTTATATACTAGAGATATTAGGTTTACAAAGGATAAGTATCAGGAAACAACTAAATCTTCCTAACTTTTACAATTATCTTCTAGGAAATCTTTTGTAATCTTCCATCTTTTTAAGAATTCCTCCTTTTTCTTTTAAGTCCTTCATCTTTTATATGTTTTGTCTTATCAACTCAAACATAATTCTCAACAATCTTTCCCTAGTTGATAATGACAAAACCAAATAAGCACGAACTTCCCCTGAAGTTAATATACGAATGAAAACTTCCCCTTAAGCTACCAAGGATCTACAAGTTGCAAATCATCAAATCTTCTCCCCCTTTTTGTCATCATCAAATAGGGGACTAAAGTATGCAATTTTGATCTTCACAACTATGAACCAATATTACACTTCTAATCCAAGTATTCCAATGACCCAAATTGCCCTCCATTACGCACCATAAGAAAAATAAACTTGAGCAGTAGAAATTTAAACTAGCAGTATTAATAATAATTAAACTTCATCTTTATCTTCAAGAAACATATCGTTTAAGAAAAGAAATGATAACATAAGCCTCCATTAATTATCGTTCAAGAAACATATCGTTTGTGAAAACCTATAGATCGTTGTAGCTCTAGTTTGTTAAGAACTAATCTAGGATAATGATAACATAGGCGGAATATTCAAACATAGAATCAATATTATCATAACAAGGTTTTACCAATCATTCATCACAGCCCTAATATTATTTGATCAAAATAATACGGTTACATCAATGAACTATAACAGGGATCAAGGAAAACCTTGATTACCTTGAGGCTAAACTCTAGATAGACGTCTACTACTAACTAAACAAACGTGTACACACACACGTTTTCTTTATTCGACTCTCATTGAGAACACATACTTTTCTGGATGCATAAAACCTATAACCTGTATCTCTTTATATACTAGAGATAATAGGTTTTACAAAGAGATAAACATAAATCTTTTAAACATTTAACTTGATCTTCTGTTATCTTCTTTCTTCATAAGGAGATCTTTTGATATCTTTATAATTTGATATCTTTGACTAAATCTTCAATAATTCTCCACCAGCTTGTAGAATTCTTGAATGACGATTTTAGTCCTTTTGTTTCATTCTTGTTTTGTCTTATCAACTCAAATATAATTCCTAACAATCTTCCCCTAGTTGATAATGACAAAACCAAATAAGCACAAACTTCCCCTGAAGTTAATATACGAATGAAAACTTCCCCTTAAGCTACCAAGGATCTACAAGTTGCAAATCATCAAATCTTCTTCCCCTTTTTGTCAATATCAAATAGGAGACTAAAGTATGCAACTTTGATCTTCACAACTACGAACCAATATTACACTTCTAATCCAAGTATTCCAATGACCCAAATTGCCCTCCATTACGCACCTTAAGAAAAATGAACTTGAGCAGTAGAAACTTACACTAGCAGTAGTAACAAAGGCTAGTAGTAGTAAAAACCTTCACCTCTGCTAGGCTTTATTACTACTGCTATGTGAGTTTATACTACTCAAGTGTCATTTTTCTTATGGCGTGTCATGGTGGGTAATTTGAGGAAATAGAAGGCTTGGATTAGAAGTGTGATTTTGTTTTGTTGTGGTCAAGATCGTTGTTCCCCATTATTTCCATATGCCCTATTGGATTATGACAAAAAGGGGACGAAGATTACAGAGATAGGATTTACAGCTTACTATGTGTGGTGACTAGGCATGGTACAAAGGAAATCTACTTAAGGGGAAGCTTTGATTTTATTAAGGCTTTATGATGAAGTTCGTACAAGAACATGTTTGTTTTGTCATCATCAAATAGGGGAAGATTGTTAGGAACTATAGATTTGATGAGACAAAAGAAACAAGTAATGAATCAAAGGATCAAAACGTCATTAAAGAATTTTACAAGCTGTGGAGAATTATGGAAGGTTTGGTCATAAATGATACAAAGACTGAAGTTTAGAAGATCTCTTCAGAAGATAAAGATCAACAGATGAATTTCTTAATGTTTAAGATTTACTTGTTTATATCTTTATGTTAACTTCCTTTGTAAGTCATGATCTCTCTATATAAAAAGATCATAGACATATAGTTTTAGTATCTAGAAAAGTGTGTGTATGTGTACACAAGATACAATGTAGACGTCTATAGTAGTGGTGTAGCCTCAAGGTCAATGTAACTTGATCCTTGTTATTGTTGAGTAACTTGATCTCTACTGATATATAGATTTGGAGGCTTGGTGGAAACGTTATGGTAATAAAAACTTTTGTTCAATAGAACTTTGTGTTTTATTTATATTCCGCTGCTGCATATTGTTATCACTTGTTATTGTTTATACTAGTTTAAGTTCTAATCAATACTGCGCTTAAACGATCTAAATGAAGTTATTTAGAATTCCCATAGTCTCCAAAATCTTCACATTGTAACAACGACGACAATTTCCACCGTTAACGGACCTCACAAACCATGAGCATCTCGAAAATACCAAGGACTTGTTAAAGAATTATCGGATAGAGGGTAGAGTGATAAGAATTAAATGAATAAGAGGATATAGATGGAAATATTTTATGATTTTTTAAAAATAAATACATAATGGAAAAAAAATTAAAGAAGAAAATATTCTTTGGTAACCGACACGGTACCTCTTAGAAAACGCCAACAAAGAAGGCAGAATGAGCGTTAAGCGTGAAGCATTTTAAAAACCATCTCCTTTCGGGTCGAAGTTCTTAGGAACGACCCTCCTTATACCTCTCTTATAGTTTGTTTACTAAAGGTGAGCCGATTTGACAATTAACACACGATAATTTTCAATATTAAAATAAAAGAAAATAAAAATAAAAGTATAAAATATTTGTATTTTATATAAAATAAACAAAAAACTGTCACGGGAAAGGATCTTCAGGCTCGAATTTGAACATATTCGTAATTATTACTAAACCTCTCCCCGACAGCGCGCTCCATTTTGATATTCATGTTTAAGGACAACGTATCAAAACAAATAAACCCCTCATTATTATATATATATATTTATATTTATATGTATCTATTACTCTTATATATTATATATATATTATATATATATATATATATATATTATATATTTTTAAACACAGTTACATATAGCAAAGTATCATACAAATTATTCTTTGGAAAGAATAATAAGTAATCAACACGGGTATCGTTCTTCTCGGTGAGAGGTGAATGGAAATTCTATGTTCATGTTGTAAATCGAGCTTGATTGTCATTTAAGTTTTGGATTTTCAATTCTAAATCTAATAACGCAAAAAGAAAGCATATAAAGGCACGCTAATACTAGAAGTAAGAAATTTAGAAAAACCTTCGACATTTAAATCAAATTATAAACTAATGATATACTAAATTAAACATAACTAATTAACTAAAAATGACAAATTAAAACTCTCAAAACTCAAAATGCAATTTTCTTAAACTAAAATGCTTTTTTTTTTTTTTTTTTTTTTTTTTTTAAATTAATTTTCTTATAACAGAAAATATTTCTTTGGATTTTTATTCTTTTTGAAAAATCTTAATTTTAAAACTTTTTCAAATAAAAAAACTCAATTAAAGTATTAAATGAAAACTGAAAAATTATGAAAATAACCAGAATAGTTCTTGAAATAATATAAAGGTTTAGGAAGAAAAATGGGATTCACAGCTTATTCCAATAAGCTGTGAAATATAGATAAGCCAAATAAGCTCAAAACTAATTCTAGTATAAGAAATAAATGAAACAAATGGATTATGAAAAAGACCCAAGGGTGCGTTGGTTGAGGTGTTGTGTGTGTGAAGGGGAGGTCATAGGTTCGAGTCTTGTGACTGTCCCTTTTTGAAAAACATTTTTTTTATTTTCTTTTTGAAAAAGCTTTAAACCAAGTAAAAATAAGCAACTTTAATAAATGGACTTATGGACTAAAGCTTATTAAAGAGCTAGAAAAAGCTAATCTAAAAGTGATAGTTTGGTTTTTAAGACTTTAACATAATAAGCTAAAACTGTTTTGACTCAATAAGCTAATAAGAAAATCAAAAAGCAAAAACAGACCTAGACCTAATCCTAATAAGAACTAATGACTTAGAAATAAGCAAAATGAATAAGCTAAAAACACTAAAAGGCATTAAAGACATCAAACCTCTAAGGACTCTTTAAGAACATTTAACCTCATATTTTAAGTAGGCTATAGGTCAAATAAGAAATAGATAAGATGAAACATGAAAACAGATTAAGAACTATACCCAATTATCAATAAGAAGCTGATATTAAGCAAAATGAGTACAAAAACTAAGCTAGAAAAGACTACTAAAGAAGACAGATACTACTACTTGTTTTTGGCTTATTGAAAATAAAGACAGTTTTGTAGCTTAAAAATAAGACTAAATACGCAAAATTTTAAAGACTCAAAGTTAAAACAGATTAGGAACATGACTCAATAAGCAAGGTTCAAACTAAAATTAAGCTTAATCAAACACTAAATAAGCTAAGAACTTAAGCTAAAACAGGCTGCATACTAACTTTTGACTTTTTGGCTTTTTACTACTAACTTTTATGACCCTAAAATCACTTTGACATTTTAAAAACATAAAACAGATTAAGCTCAGACTATAATAAGCTAAATAAAACTCAACTCAACTCAAATTAAGCTAAGAAAGGCCCTTAAATGGCCTGCTTAATTAGACCCTAAAGAACAAGCTTAAAATCTCCAAATTGCTTAACTATTTTTGAACAAAAGAACTTTAAAAGGCTATAACAAGCAAAATGTTTTCAAATCAGATTATCAATCATGCTTAAGGAACTAAAATAGCCACATAATCCAAACTTAAAGTAGAGATTAACATTTAAGTAGTTTTTGAAGCAATCATATAACTAGCAGACTTTACCTTTCGTTAGATCAAAACTGAAAAATTAAAACAAAGCTTTATCTAAGCTTGATAAAAATCTATTTTCTAAGACCAAATTAAAGTTATGCAAACTGTTAAAGAGCTAAAATGGATTTGAACTTAATTGAACATGCAAAAATCTCTTTAACCAAAACACCCCTTTAAATAAACTTAAAAAACTCTTATTAAGCTAAACAGATCCTAATAAGCCATAATTATAGAAATTAGATTAATAACTAAAGATATTTAGTAACAAAATAAGCAAAATCTATAATAATGTAGCTCTAGAAATAAGATAATTTAATAGGCTAAAAAGGACTAAAAACTAAGCAAGGTTTTACCTTGAACCTAACAATTAATGCAAACTCTAATAATTTAATAGAACTCTTAAAGACATAATAAGCTAAAATGAAACATATTAAGCATACTCAAACACCAATAAGCACAGAATAAGCAAAACAAATAAGCAATGATAGAAAATTAAGCTAAGAAAAGGTAAAAGAGAAAGTACCTTGTCCTTTGCTCAAACAAGGACATAAAAGTGTTCTTAGAGCTTATCTACAAGCTCTAGCTTGTTAGAAACAAGCTGGTAAAGTACCATAAGCCCATCCCTTTCTGGCTTATCATCCAAAAGCTTATTATGCCTTTTTGGGTAGATTTAAGGTGAAAAGCTTATTTAGTTTAGCTTTTAGAATGCTAAACTGAATAAGAACTAACTTATTAGTAATAGAGAACTTATTGAGCTTATTTCTAAACACATTCAAACCATAATTCTATAAAAGTTAAAAAATAATTTTAGAACACAATTCAAATGAAAACTAGACTTTTATTAATAATGAAAAAGGTTACAAGCTTGAAAAGGAAATTACAAAAAGACAATAAGCTGGAAATAAGCTAAAAATTACACTATAAGCTAGACTATACTACTCTAGATATTTTAATGTGTGACTAAGCCCCTTTATTTATAGTGATAAGCAGAAGGTTCTAGTCCATGAGGAGGAGCATCCTTGAAGCATTCGTTTAAGCCCTTGATCTTCAAATCCATCTCTTTGAGCCCTTAGATCGTCTCCACATTTGTCCAACCAATAGGAGAGCGTGGGATTGCCAATGTGGCCTGAGTATGGTGTCAGAGGGTAGCCACGTTGGCCTTCTAGAAGAAGTAGAGCGTGTGTTTGGAGAGGTTTATTTCCCTTAACCCGTACCCTGTATAAAATAAGAGGGAATGGATGATCTACAGTAAATTTGACCATGGTTATATGTTTTACTTGGACCCAGGGTATTGGTTTGGGCTTTGACTTGGGCTTCGGGTTAAATGGTTTGGATAATGGATTTGGACTTGTTTAATTAATGGACTTGTATTATAAAAAGCTAAGGATTAATAGTTAATGGGCTGACCCGACCCATTAAACGGGTACGGGTTGGCCCATTAAAGATGAATATGCTCTCGGCTTCATTTTCTCGCGCTCTTTCCATTCCCGTGCTTAGTTTTGTCTGCTTTGCCTTTGTTTTTGTCCTTTAATTTAATATCCATTACCTACAAGACACAATTAACAAAACAAACGAATACAATGTATTTTATGTTGTTTTCGTTCATTATTGGTCTTTTTAGCTTAATATTAAGAAATAAATGATATGTGTTTAAGCACATATCAGTCTAGCAGTTCCTGTATTTAAGCAAGGAGATGACCCTATTGATACCACTAATAAAATGATGTCATTTTTGTTATTGTACATCCACATCTGTTTTCCTATCTACCAAAAAATCAGATAAGGAAATTCTTCCCAACCCAGACTCAACAAGAAACTATTCATGATGGAAGGGTGACTGTTCAACCGGTTCAGTGGAAATAAATTCATTTGCTGCTGGTACTTCTGGAATAAGGGCTAACATCTCAGGAACATGAAGGAATAATTCAAGCCAATAAAGGGTTATGAAGTGTTTTAACTACCAAGAGGAAGGTCACATGGCAAGACAGTGCCCAAAGCCAAAGAGGAAAAGGGATGCTACATGGTTTAGCTACAAAGTTCTTTTGGTTTAAGCATAAGGATCTGGTAAAGTTCTAAATGAGGAAGAATTGGAATTTTTGGCAAACCCTGGAGTTACAGAAGGTCCAGATACACAGACGGTCAGTACACACAATGCAACTTATCAAGCAGATGATTTGGATGCATATGATTCTGACTGTGACTAGATCTCTACAGCCAAAGCAGTTCTTATGGCCAATTTGTCTAGTTACGGATCAGATGTTCTCTCAAAGGTACCACACTCTGAAAATACTCATAATGATATGCTAAATCAAAGTGTACAAGAGATGCCGTATTCTGAACAAACTCATCTTATGAATTATCCAAAGAATAAGATAACAAGTGATAGCAATATCATTACTTACTCTCAGTATCTGCTTGAAACACAAAATGCAGCTGTTCAGGATACCATTCTTCTAACACATAACAAGATGCATGATATTATTCTGTGTTTGAACAATTGTCAAAATCAGGTAACTAATTTGTACACAAGGTCAATAAGGACACTAATTGCCAATGGTAATACTTATTATAGCTGAGCTTGGAAAGATACAAAGATCGGTTGAATTGCTAGAAGAAAGACAAAATGTGGATTTTAGTACTAGAGAAAAGCTTATAATGAATGATATAATTCGAGAGAAAAATGCACAGTTTGTGGATTTTGAAAAGGAAATTAACTATCTTAAACAAACTCTTTCTGAACAATTAAAGGAAAATGAATTATTAACAGAAACATTTAATGTTCTCAAAAAAGAATCCAAGGAAAAGGAAAATAAGAATATTGATAAAGAAATTGCTTTGGAAAAGAAAGTTAAAGAACTGGACAATATTGTTTATAAAATGGGTCAATCTGCGTAAACTGTGCATATGCTTACGAAACCATAAGTTTTCTATGATAACAATCTTAAACAAGCTCTTGGTTTTCAAAATCCTTTCTATCTTAAGAAAGCTCAGCAGATTAGGCCAAGGCTTTATGATGGTAGTGTTATGGCTAAGGAAACCAATGTGATTTCAATTGCTGTTCAGAAGAGGACTTTGATGTTGAGAAAGAGAGTCGATCCAAAAATGATTTTAAAAACAAAGTGATCCCAATAGTTTTTGATGTAAAATGTTTTGAATAATTTATTCAAGTTTTAAATTATAAACTTGTTTACGGATCACGCACTAACGAGTAGGGAAACCTAGTAGTTTGCTAGTGCAGTTGCTTGGTAAATCGAGTGTCGTTCCAAGAGCTAAGGTTAAATTGTTCTAATATTTGATTATTGTCACGTTTAAAAATGGGTTTATGTTGATTTTAAGAAATTATGGACAAGTGGAATACAGAATCATGTAAATCAGCAGATAGAAGGAATTCAAGAGAAGACGTGCTAACCATAACCATTTCTCTACCAAGTTATGTTGGTTAGAAATTTTATATTACGATATTTAATCTATAATTTCTTCATGTTTTGGTGGATTGACAAACATTAATTATAAACACATAAACGTAAAGTGCTTATGTTACTCGTATTCAAAATCATCAATTCATAGTCAAACATCTCTATGACGTCTCATGTTTTCTTCAACAACATCTTCAGTTCGCACCCAACGTAATCACTAAAGGTATGAACAAACAAACTTTAATTTATTGAATGATCAAGAAATTTTTATAGTTTTCAAACCTTACATTTTTTTTTAAAATGGGAAATAACCATTTTAAAAAACAGATAACAAAAACATTTTTGTATTTATGTGAAATGTTTTATTCCAAATAAACATTTTGAATTTAAATTTTCTACCAAAAAACGGCAAGAAAGTTTTAGAAAAACCTTCCCTACAAAAAGACAAAAAAGGAAGCGTCTGAAAAATGGGCGGCCCCCTTAATTAATTAAAGGGACCGTCCATAATTAAAGGGACCGCCCTTGTATAATTAAGGGGACCGCCCAAATAAAAAAAATAATATTTTTCCCTATAAATAGTGGACTGTTTCCATAGATTTTCTCACCTCTTTGCGCATAGTTTTTCTCAGATCTAAACTCTTCTTTCAAACTTTTTTTCTTTGATCACTTAACTTGTTATAAGTTTGTTTAAATGTGATCCAATCATCCATCCATTCAAGTGCAAAAGAAGAACTCTCGCTATCATCAAGATGCGAAGTTATGTAGTTTAGTTAGTGCATTCGTAACATGTCTTACATTCATAATGTATAGATCGAGTCCATGTATTCCAAACTTGTGTAATAGTTAGATCATGGTGATCATAAGAAGGTATGATAGATCATGATGATCTTGGTAGTGTCTTGGTGATGTAAAGTTATGAAGTGTAGGGAAGATATGAAGTGTAGTGAAGTTGTGAAGTGTAGGGAAGTTGTAAGTGAAATGTGTGAGTGAGAAGTTTTTTGTTGTAGTGAAGTTGTTTGTGAAGTCGTTATGTAGTGAGAAGGTTGTGTAGTCGTGTTAAGATTGGTTCTAGCTAAGATTAGAACTCGACATCTAGCTTAGTGTCAGAAATTGATATAAGCAACGTTGTGTACGGTTTTCTCCCCCTAAAGGGAGCTTGTTGACTAGTGAAGATAACTCTCTAGTTTGGTGCTCGAGGAGTGGAGTAGGGCGAAGAGGTGCTTTTGTGAGCGAACCACTATAAATCATCGTGTCTGGTTTGCATTTCCTTTTACTTATCTCTTTACATTTATACTTGTATTTATCACTCCATATTTATATTTGCAATTGTGTGTTGTGTTACTTATATAGTTTTGATTTTGTTTGTGTCATGGATTGATGTGAACATTGATGTGAATATGTATTGTTGGTATAAAATTTATATGAACACTCTTCATATTATATCACGCTTGATCGGTTATTTGATACGAAACATTTTTAAGATTTTAAAAGAAAAACGTATTTCCACAATTAGTATCAGAGTCACGTCGCTCTAATTTTCAAAACAAATAGTTTCAAAAATTGAGTACGATCCATGTATTCATAATACTCCTAAGGGGGGTTAAATATGAAAATGTGTTGTTGATAACTTGCTATTAGTTTTGATGTTATGTACCACGAATTTTTATAGCTCGAGATAAAAATAATGCTTAAAATAAGTGTTATATGTTCGGTATCAAATTCAGAAAGTTGTACACTTTTCTGCAAAGTCAGAAAATAATTTTTTACAAAAATTATAATTCTGAGTATCAGGTGGGCAACCCCCTTAAATATTTGGGCGGCCCCCTTAATTCCTGGGTGGCCCCCTTAATTTAAGGGGGTAGTAACACCCCCATTTTTACAATATAGCAGCGGAAGCTATTCTGGGGTATTACTTCATGGATACAACAATCATAATCATAGAAAACGACTCAAAAGAGACGTTGTTGGAAAAATTTAGTTATCATTCATCATATTCAGAGTTTTTACAAAATGCAGGTCCCAAAATCTAAAACATCGTGTTTGAATGATAACAGTTCAGCCATCTTCGAGTCCATGCCACTCGGTGCCGCAACTTGCTCAATTACCTGAGATAAACATGCTAAAAAGTCAACACAATGGTTGAGTGAAATTCATAGGTTTGATATAAACAGTTTAAATACAAGTAATATTATAATAATTGTATAAACACAATTATTATGAAAATGATATTGTTATGATCTTGGGTCAGGTTATTATATACCCGTTATTAGTAATAATCGCAATGAATCATAGTTACAATGTATCTATCCGTTATTGCCTTGTTGGTCTGATTGGTCCTGTTCTCATGTCTCCATCCACATTATCTTCCTATAAGTCAATTTAACGAACTTGAAGAGCTCATTTATAAAAACAAATTAAGAATAACAAAGACAATTTATCGATTAAGTCAATTTAAGTATTGTAGGTAATTTATTATACTAACATTAATATCCAAAGTCAATTTAACGACTCGAAGTCAAATTTAACGACTTGTAGGATTTATGAAACTAACACATTAATATCCAAAGTCAATTTAACAACTCGAAGTCAAATTTAACGACTTGTAGGATTTATGATACTAACAGATTAACATCCATAGTCAATTTAACGACTTGTAGTCAAATTTAATGACTTGTAGGATTTATAACTTAGACATTGATTGTAATGATACATCAGATTAGCATATAAATTTTACTGTAAAACCCCTTGTATCATGTAATTTATAGAATGTATCCTCCTCACGCGTTTTATGAATAATTTAAGAGATTAAAAGTGAGGCTATTGAACTCACTAAGTAATGAAAAGTAATCACTATTTGTTATAAGATAAAAGTGTTTGTAAAAGAGTTGTAACGAGCATGTATCCCCTCGGGGTTTATAAAACTTGTAAATGTTAAAGCGGTGGTTTATTGAACACTTCTACCTGATAGGTAGACAGTAATAATTATTCTGAAATGAAAGCTGACGACCTTATCACAATCTTAACCGGGGAAGGTTGATATAGTAAAATGATATTAAACAGCCACGTCACGCAACCTGAGTAAATATGTTGAGTCTTAGGAAGATTGTACTTTAGAACTTTGGTTTTAAGAGTTATGAGTTTGATTGAATAGTTTGGAATTATTGTATCACCGTTTGGGCCATCATAATTCAGAAGTCATTCAGTAAACGTTTGAGGAGCTAGGGCACTTTAAATAGTAAAACAACAAAATTAGTCAGAACGTTATACCATGATGATCTCCTTAATATGAAACGCACCCTAGTATTGTGATACGATAGAATCGGTTTGAAGCGTTTTAATCAATATCTGGAAATGTTAAGACGAGAAGCTTAATTAAGGTTATGTCTAGTAGGTTTTAATATGATTTTACACTTTTTCTATTTGTTACATTTTAGACCTGGGGTTTGAATTTGCAATTAGGCTCTTGGAGTTTGCATTTTACGACTTTGGTCTATCAAACTTTGAAAGATATACCAAGTAAAACCTTGGACTTTAAAAACTGAACATAATAGATCCCTGGAGTTATAATTTGGTATAAATGACCATTTGGCCCTTATAGTATAAGTTTCGAAAGTTACGATATTACCCCTTGCATGAATAATCTTTAATACAAAACATGTCCAAATTGCCATGCAAGCTTAGTTTAACATTTCAATAGACATTTATAAGTTATAATAAACTAAAATATGAAATTTTAACGTAACACAAGTTTAAAATAACGATTCGTTAACCTAGGAAGTAAAATGGGTCGAATTAGGGTTTCAAAACGTAAACGCGCGGGTTTTAAGTTCAAATTCTTTCATTAATCAATAAAGTGGTTATTTTAACATTAGTTAAGCATGCTAGGATAGGTTATAACAATATTTAACCATTATAACATTTCGTTTTAAGAAAAACGCGAAATTAGGGTTTCGGGTGTACGGTTTTGGATCAAAATGGAAAATGAGCATGAATTGGGTTATGAAACTTTAACAAGAGTATATTTAGGATCATATGAACATTATAAAAGTGTAGGATCAGAATTAGAATATCTAGAATCTGGGTTTGAGCTTCAAGGAGAAAAAATGGTGGAAATGGGTCGTTTCGGGTAGTATTTCCACTCGTACGCCTTGTATCTTGTTCCCGGGGCTTCAAATCTTCAAATATTTGCTTGAATGATCTTCTTAGATGATCCTAGGATCATATGGAGCAGAGAATGTTTTCTCAATTGTTTATAGAAAGAAGAAGTGGGGGATGAGTTGAAATGAAAGATTTAGGGTTCTATTTATAGTTGAAAACACTTAGGGCTTAAGGTTTCTTCTATGATCTGATGTTGGACACTTGGAGGGTCTAGTACATGAAGTGTTGAATCTATGGAGTGAGTTGTGGAGTCTAGGAATGTAGATTGAAGTGGTGGATGGTGTTGTTGCTTGCCGCGGCTGTTATGGCTAGAAGGAGGGAGATGTGGCTTAATTTGAGACAAAGCAAAGGTACAAGGAAGCTTAGCTAGTGCTATAAGATTGCGGGGCGTGGGAAGTGCTTGTCATGAGGCTTTTCTTTTTGCCCCCCACCCCCCACAATGGTTGGTGATTAAATGGGTCAAATTTGAAGGAAAATGGGTCAAATTTGAAGCAAAATGGGTTGCGGGTCTGTTTTGGTTTGATTAGGGTTTTCTCATGTTTTAAAGCTTATAATTCATGTATCCTTGGTTAAAAATGATTAGTTACTAATCCAATGACATATATTAAGGATTATAATCAAGAGTTGGTAAGTGGTTTGGTTTAAAATGGGTCGAAAATAAATGAAAATATGCCGCGGGTTCAAGAGAGATGTTAGGGTCTTCATTAGGGTTTTACAGGGCTTATAATTCTTGTATATTTGCCAATTTAAAGATATATAAATGTTCACAAGGATTATATTAAGGTTATTAGCAAAGATCGTAGATGGTTTGGATATTAAAATAGGTGAAACGAGTAAATGGGTCATATGATCCCATTTAGTAAGTGCATTTAGGGTTTTCAAGTTGTAATTTCTTGTATTTTTTGTTGAAATGATGTTGGAAGAAGATTGACATGATTGATAATGTTTAAATTAAAGTTATTACAACTTATTTGAGAGTTGGTTTGGGTTTATGATGGATAAATATCGAGAAACGGGTCATGGTTTAGAAACTAGCTCGGTTTTAGGGTTTAGGGTTTTGAATTAGGGTTTTGAGTGTAAAAAGATGTATGAAATCTTATGAATAGAATAATTAGGGATTACACATTGTATATTGAGTGTAGTAGCTTGTACACAAGTGATGGTGAAGAAATTAGAATGAAAACGGTGGTAAAACGGCTATTTTAGATGTCATGCTTAATGACTTGTACATTGTGCTTTGAAAACTTGTACTTGACTTGGAGGGAGTTTATATTTCAAATGAAATGTTATATTACTTGTATATATTATTTAGTAGCTTGTACATTTTTTCCATACTTAGATATTACCTTCATGGGAAATTAGGGTTTTAGAGGCATACATAACGGTTAAATGCCGTTTAGATAATAACGTTGTGAATGGTACATTATAGGAATAATGTACTTTGTAATAATGATATTATGATATTGACTTGACATGTTATGATGTTTGCTTGACATAGGATTGTCATAGATAGGTTGCGTGAGCTCTTTTACGTTAGTTATGACATACTGAGATATTGACAATGCAAGTAATGTAATAAAGCAAAAAATTTCCCCGTATAATTGTGATCATAGTAAAATAGATTGATTATGCATTTGATGAAAATTCTGGGTTGTTATAGTCTCAACCCTTACAGAAATCTCTGTCCCGAGATTTAATTGAATGTTATAGTGTATAGATCGTAGGTACGGCATGAATTGTTTTTTTTGTTAGGTTTATATCAAGTCACAAGTCCACGTGTATGATGCATTTATAATTATGTTACGTACCATAATTATAGTTACCTCCTTTCACATGTCTACTTATTTTCAAGATCATACCTCTTTATGATAGTCAATATAATTTCTCTAGATCCTGATAGAATCTGGGTGAATAAAATACTTCGATTTACGGAACCTGTGGGTTATGGCCTACTTCTGCTATACCACTCTATCGTTAAGTATTGTATTCGTTTACCTTTAAAAGTCTACTCATCGAATTAGTAATGCTATTATAAGTCTTTGTCAAAATTTCATACTAGTGGTATGAAAATCATTTGATCATTGTATAGATCTTGTGTATTTCTTGTTATTATGTTGCTGAATACTAACAAAGTATTTTAGGATTAGGAGTTCATGTATTTGAGTGATGTCAAGGAATGATTGTAAGAGAGTTGCTAATCACGTGAGATATAGATTTTGAAATGAATAGATGATGAAGGTAATAATGATAATGAAAATGATAATGATTAAGGAACGGGTTGAAAGAAACTTGTTTGTACGTATGTTATATACTTAAGCCTACTTATTTATAATTTGTCACTTACAAAAAGAAGCGTCAAATTTTTTAATGATGAATTTATAATTCATAAGTTCGGAGATTTTTATTTCCTTATTCAAATGAGAAGGACCTAATTCAATTTATCAATAAGATGATCATAATCGTCTTACATAAGTATAGAAACTATGATATGGCAAAGTGTAGAAAATGATATGATCATGAATTGTTTGATAATATTGAGATGTTGATGGTACTGACACCCATATAATCAAGGATGATAATTTATGTTTCAAAGGTATGAGGAGAGTATTCAGAGTTGAACATGATAGAATTGACGAGTTTTGATACCACTAGATGACAAGATGTAACAGAATTATCACTTTATTAATTCATGGATAACTTTACATATGAAACTTTAAAAGAGTTGATACTTATGTTACGTATCTCGTAGCAGGATTCTAGAATAAGTAATAAACGAAAAGGATTATAGCTTGATGATTGGAGTTTTTCAGATTGAAGAAGACTCTGATGAAACTTGAATATCCTCAAGAGTTGTTTCTAGGGTAGAAATCCTAAAGTGAACAAAAGCAAGATCGGCTCTAAGTATGCTTTCTTGTGGCCCTGTTGTTTTTGCAGTACTTGGTCTGGTGACCTATCTTGTTGCAAATCTGACACTTGACACTGCAAGGTACCGTGTGATGTAGTATACATCTCTTACATAAGGGAAGGTTTCCAGCATAGCTATTGGTGGCAGTATAAGTTCTGAAGGTTTCTTGTCTTCTATTCTGCTGTCGATGGTAATCATTGTTACGGTTGTTATTGTTATAGTTATTCTGATAGTTGTTGTTGATGATGTTTCCCTTATCCTCAAGCTTTCGTTTATGGTCATTAGCTTCTTGCACAAAATCATGCTTTATTATTTGATCCATTAATCTCTGAGCTATGTTGATGGCTTCCTCCAAAGTTTGAGGCTTCGAGGCAGTAACATTTCCTTCAATACTTCTGGGTAATCCATTGATGAAGACTTCCACGAGTTTCTCGGCATTTGGTACCATGTTTGGGCATAAGACGGCTAATTCTTGGAATCTCTTAATGTAAGTCTTAAGATCGTTTCCTTTCATAACCAAGTTGTAAAATTCGTCTTCCATTTTCTTGACTTCAGTTCGAGGTCAATACTTATTGGTTAAGAGTCTTTTCAATTCAGTCCAGGTGATCCTATTGGCTTGTTCTATTCCGTTTGGTTTGGGGTATGGCTTTCCACCAAGACAAGGCATCATATTGGTTAGCAGTACCAGTAGCAAAATGTCACTTGTCTTCCTAGGCTATACTTGATTCGAGAATACACCGATTCATGTCTGTTTCATACCTTAGGAGATGAGTTAACAGCTCCTTCTATGCCATTGAAGTAGAAAGGTTGACAATTTATGAATTCTTTGTAGTTTCCTCTTTTTGCTACAGGAGGTTCTCTTGGTCCAGTATTCCTATTGGGATTGTCGGCATTTGCCATGGTAGCAGCTTGTGCTTCCAGGGCTGCAGTAAAATCAGCAATCAGTTGCCGGAGGGCATCCAAAGTTATGGCTGGTGTTTCGGATGTTGACGTCCTTTTGGGAGGCATTCTGTCAACATAAGATAACACGTAGTAAGAATGATATCACATTTGAAAGGTAATACTTAAAAGAAAAATGTGATGATTAAGATTGCTTTAAAGAGAAATGTTTATTTTTTGGATTTTAAGCATTAGAAGTTATGGTATGATTCATGTAGACGGAGATAATGATGCAATTGGTGGAAAATGATGTGAAAAAGTGATAAGTTGGAAACAATAAATACGAAACGGATTCGCCTTTATAAATAACTTGTCCTTTCTTACTGCTACATAGTCATGATTTGACACAGCGTTTTATTTATACCTTTACAATCCATGGCTTGGATTAAGCTAATAACTGATTCTAAGAGTTTGTTGATTTTGAGCGGGTAGATGACATCCTAAAGATCTTCCTGATTTGTTTGGTGACGAGCTTGGATTTTTATCAATGATTTGTTCAAGATCGTAAAATTCTGTAGTGAGCAAAGGCAATCTTATCCTTTTGCCCTAACTGCTTCTTTTTGAAGTTTGATATATATGAGTACGGATTTTCGTGTGTTCGGTTCTTTAGTTCGTCACTATTCCTTCGTATGATCATTTCTATCAAATTCGTCTCTCCTCCATTTCCCAATGATGGTGAAGATAGGAAGTTTATTAAGTAATTCAAAATTCTTACGATTGTCCTCATGATATTTCAGATACATCTTAATTGGACATTTTCCTATTTCAAATATCTAAGGTGGGGTAGGAGTATAAACTGAGGAAGATGGTGATACCAAATCATAGGTTTAATTCCAGGATGAATTAGATAACGTAGTTGAGGAAGAAGATGAGGAACATATTCGCTTCTTAGGTGGTGATAGTTCTTCAAGAACAAAGAAATATCGAGGATCAAATAGTAGTGATGGTGGTAATACTGGAGATAGAGTCAAAATAGCTGGTGAAATAATAGGATCTGGTGATGAAATAGGCAATTCCTTAGCATAAAATGCTTGTACGTCCTTCAAACAAGGATTATTGTAGAAAGATGAGAACACTGGTGGGATCATATTATCTTTAGAGTTTTCCGAAGAGTTAAAAGATCTGCTTCCTGCTGAAGCTGGGAAATAATCCGATGAGACCGAAGTATAGTTAAGAATATTCATAGAGGAAAAAGCATCCTCAATATCAGAAGTAGAGGATTGGAGATGACATAGTTCTAATACCAACCTAATTTGTAAATAAATTAGTTATGTATATAATAGTATAATAGATATGTATCTTTACTTACTTGTTTCGGGAATGTAGTGGCACGGAGGACTTTATGGCTAGAAAGAAATATGTTTTTTTGTATTGATAAGGTTTTGTCTTGTTATATATAATCATTGGAGCTGATACACAATCTGTAACCTCCCCCATTTTTACCATTATAGCAGCGAAGTAATCTTGGGGTATTACTTCATGGATACAACAATCATATCATAGAAAAACGACTCAAAAGAGAGTTGTTGGAAAAAATTTAGTGATCATTCATCATTTTCAGAGGTTTTACAAAATGCAGGTCCCAAAATCTAACAACATCATGTTTGAATGATAACAGTTAAAACATCTTCGGGTCCATGCCACTCCGATGCCGCCAATTGCTCAATTACATGAGATAAACATGCAAAAAAGATCAACACAATGGTTGAGTGAAATTCATAGGTTTGATATAAACAGTTTGAATACAAGTAATATTATAATAATTGTATAAACACAATTATTATGAAAATGATATTGTTATGATCTTGGGTCAGGTTATTATATACCCGTTATTAGTAATAATCGCAATGAATCATAGTAACAATGTATTATCCCGTTATTGCCTTGTTTGGTCTGTTTGCTCTTATTCTAACGTCACCAACACTTTATCATCCAAAGTCAATTTAACGATTGGAGTGCTCAGTTTATCAACATATTAACATCCATAGTCAATTTAACGGACTTAATGTCAATATTAACGGGATTGTAGGATTTATTATACTAACATTAATATCCAAAGTCAATTTAACGACTTGAAGTCAAATTTAACGACTTGTAGGATTTATGAAACTAACACATTAATATCCAAAGTTAATTTAACAACTCGAAGTCAAATTTAACGACTTGTAGGATTTATGATACTAACAGATTAACATCCATTCAAGTCCAATTTACAACTTGAAGTCAAATTTATTGACATGCAAGATTTATAACTTAGACATTGATTGTAAATGATACAATCAGATTAGCATATAGTCTGGTAAAAACACTTGTATCTATTAATTTATAGCTTGTATCCTCACGGGTTTATGAAATAATTAAAGAGATTAAAAGTGAGGCTATGAACTCACTAAGTCATTGAAAAGTAATCACATTGTTATAAGATAAAAGAGTATGTAAAAGAGTTTGTAACGAGCATGTATCCCCCTCGCGGGTTTATAAAACATGTAAAATGAGTAAAGGCGAGGTTATGAACTTCACCTGATAGGTAGATGTAATAATTATTCTGAAATGAAAGCTGATCGACACGATTTCTACAATCTTAACCGGGGGAAGATTGATATAGTAAAATGAATTTAACAGCCACGTTCACACAACAGAGTAAATATGTGGTCTAGGAAGATTGTACTTTAGAACTTTGGTTTTAAGAGTTATGAGTTTGATTGAAGAGTTTGGAATTATTGTATCACCGTTTGGGCCATCATAATTCAGAAGTCATTCAGTAAACGTTTGAGGAGCTAGGGCACTTTAAATCGTAAACCCAACAACTTAGTCAGAACGTAATACCAAGATGAAACTCCTTAATATGAAGCTCCCTAGTATTGTGATACGATATAATCGGTTTGAAGCGTTTTAATCAATATCTAGAAATGTTAAGCACGAGAAGCGTTAATTAAAGTTATGTCTGGTAAGGTTTTAAATATGATTTTACACTTTTTCAAAATGTTACATTTTAGACCCTGGGGTTTGGAAAATTGCAATTAGGCTCTTGGAGTTTGCACTTTTACGACTTTGGTCCTTCAACTTTGAAAGATATACCAAGTAAACCTTGGACTTTGAAAAGTGACATAATAGATCCCTGGAGTTATAACTTTGGTAAAATGACACATTTAGCCCTTTTAGTTATAAGTTTCTGAAAGTTACGATATATACCCCTTGCATGGATTATAATTACAAAACATGTCCAAATTGCCATGCAAGCTTAGTTTAACATTTCAATAGACATTTATAAGTTATAATAAACTAAAATATGAAATTTTAACGTAACACAAGTTTTATATAAAGATTCGTTAAACATAGGAAGTATAATGGGTAGAATTAGGGTTTCTAAACATAAACGCGCGGGTTTTAAGTTCAAAATTCTTTCATTAATCAATAAGTGGTTATTTAACATAGTTAAGCATGCTAGGATAGGTTATTACAATATTTAACCATTATAACATTTTCGTTTTAGAAAAACGCGAAATTAGGGTTTCGGGTGTTACGGTTTTGGTATCAAAATGGAGATGAGCATGAATTTGGTTATGAAACTTTAACAAAGAGTATATTTAGGATCATATGAACATTTTAAAAGTGTAGGTTCAGAATTAGAATATCTAGAATTGGGTTTGAGCTTCAAGCAGAAAAAATGTGGAAAGGGGTTGTTTCGGGTAGTATTTCCACTCGTACGCCTTGTATCTTGTTCCCGGGGCTTCAAATCTTCAAATATTTGCTTGAATGATCTTCTTAGATGATCCTAGGATCATATGGAGCAGAGAATGTTTGCTCAATTGGGTTATAGAAAGAAGAAGTGGGGGATGAGTTGAAATGAAAGATTTAGGGTTCTATTTATAGTTGAAAACACTTAGGGCTTAAGGTTTCTTCTATGATCTGATGTTGGACACTTGGAGGGTCTAGTACATGAAGTGTTGAATCTATGGAGTGAGTTGTGGAGTCTAGGAATGTAGATTGAAGTGGTGGATGGTGTTGTTGCTTGCCGCGGCTGTTATGGCTAGAAGGAGGGAGATGTGGCTTCATTTGAGACCAAGCAAAGGTACAAGGAGCTTAGTAAGCTGCTATAAGGGTTGAGGTGCTTGTCATGGAGCTGCTTTGCACATGGTTGGTGATTAAATGAGTCAAATTTGAAGGAAAATGGGTTGCGGGTCTGTTTTGGTTCGATCACGGTTTTCTCATGTTTTCAAGCTTATAATTCGTGTGTCCTTGGTTAAAAATGATTGTTATGGATCCTCTATGAACATATATTAATGATTATAATCAAGAGTTGGTAAGTGGTTTGGTTTAAAATGGGTCGAAAATGAATGAAATATGCCGCGGGTTCAAGTAGGGCTCGTTAGGGTTTCATTAGGGTTTTCAAGCTTATAATTCTTGTATATTGCCAATTTAATGATAGATAAATGTTCACAAGGATTATATTAAGTGTTATTAGCAAAATCCATAGATGGTTTGTAATAAAATGGTAAAATGTTGTTAAACAGGGGGGGCTTTTATGGATCATTTACGGGTTCATTTAGGGTTTTCCAGTTGTAATCTTGTATATTGTTGAAAATGATGATGGATGATGATTGGAACATGATAGATAATGTTTTAAAATTAAGTGTATTAGAACTTATTTGAGAGTGGTTTGGGTTTATGATGGAATAAAATATGAGAAACGGGTCATGGTTTAGTGAACAGCTCGGTTTTAGGGTTTAGGGTTTTGAATTAGGGTTTTGAGTGTAAAAAGATGTATGAAATCTTATGAATAGAATAATTAGGGATTACACATTGTATATTGAGTGTAGTAGCTTGTACACAAGTGATGGTGAAGAAATTAGAATGAAAACGGAGGTAAAACGGCTATTTTAGATGTCATGCTTAATGACTTGTACATTGTGCTTTGAAAACTTGTACTTGACTTGGAGGGAGTTTATATTTCAAATGAAATGTTATATTACTTGTATATATGCTTTAGTAGCTTGTACATTCACTTTAGATATTAACCCTTCATGAAATTAGGGTTTTAGAGGCATACGATAACGGTTTAAAGCCCGTTTAGATATAACGTTGTGAATGGTACATTATAGGAATAATGTACTTTGTAATAATGATATTATGATATTGACTTGACATGTTATGATGTTTGCTTGACATAGGATTGTCATAGATAAATGCTTAAAATAAGTGTTATATGTTCGGTATCAAGTTCAGAAAGTTGTACACCTTTTTGCAAAGTCAGTAAACAATTTTGTACAAAAAATGGCAAATCTGAGTGTCAGATGGCCGGCCCCCTTAAAGTGTATGGCCGGCCCCCTTAATTCCTGGCCGGCCCCCTTATATTTAAGGGGACCACCTGTCTGATTCGACAGTTTTTCAGAAACTTTGAAAATTCATATAAAATCAACCGTAAGTCCGTAGAAGTCGTGCCACCCGCCATTTCGAAGATAATTGAGTCTACTTTCATATAAAAATACTTCCAAGTATTTATTTCAAACTTAAGTTAGTCAGAAAGGCAAAATACTACTTATTGTCTAAAACGTTGAGTCTCGTTTTAACGTAATACTTGTATTTTATCTTTTCCTTTCGAGTCGGACATTTCTAGTCGGTATATCTTTGAAAAATGGTGTAATTAACCTTTCAAAAATATTAAAATTGGTTAATTTTTGAAATGGGGAGGAAACTAATTTATTTTCAAATAAAACCGAGCTATGTATACATTGTTGTATCTAATACACAAAACGACGACAAGCATTTTATGTGTTATGCTATATGATTATGTGCATTTCTTTATGTCTTAAGTTTGTTAGTAGAAATTATTAAATGATCGTTGCTATTTGTAATTAAGCTAATTGAATGTCTAAGCACATGTGCCATGTACACTATTCGTTTGTAGCTAGTTTTTCGGATTATGCATAACTAGAACTTATGCTAGATTTCTTGCATTAAGATTGCGAAATTGTTCTTGCATTACATATAGGCATAGATCATTTAATTTACAAATGTTACATAAACATCTTGTAAATCTTTTCGAGTATGGGAATATACTTAGGAATAAGAGTTCAATAACTTGTCAAGTATATTATTAAATGTGTTAAAACTAGTCACCTAAATATTTCTAACGATTTAATCTATTTTCAACAACACGTTTAAATATTTTCAACAACTTGCTTTGTTTGACCTTGGGTTGGTTAAACAAAAGAAAAGATTGTATTAATACATTAGTAACTAAGAAAAAGAAAATGCTTGTGCTTGCATGGTTCTAACATACACACATAATTATATTTTTTTAACATATAGTATTTTACAAAAGATGTGTGTTGTATAAAAATGGTTAGAAAACTCATTTATATACTCATAAAATGTCAAAAACTATGCATATTATACAAAGACAACAACTATTTTATTCCGCTACATGTAAAAATTTTATCGACAACCTTGAATAAGAAATTAACTTATGCATTATTCATCAACTCGACCTTCAACAATACTTTTGGATTAATGGGAACCACACTAGTCTAAATATTAGTTTATTTTTATCTTTTAAATGAGTGTTCGTGAGGGCTCAACAAAGATTTTAAGATGAATATGATACAATTTCCTATTATTCAATCAATGAACACACACACACATCTTTATTGAAATCTAATTGACGAAGTGTTCTGTATGGACAAGAAATCGATTTCTTTATTTTGTTTAGTTTTCAAGATTATATCAAAATATAAAAAGAAATAATCAGGAACTACATAGACTCGAATCGACACTTGAGGTGATGATGAAAATAGTTACAGCATCCTTTCGTAGTAAAAAGAATATGCAATCAGATCATAACCACAACTTGTGTGATTATGCATATTGATCAACTTGTCCAATGGTTGTGTCAAAATAATGATTCCAATATGTTGAATACATGCTTTAAAATAGCACAATGAATTAAGATTGACGACTTGGATGTTTCAGTTCCAAATATTCAAGTAATTTACATTGCAATGCAATTGGTAAATGTGTCATTTCTGAAAAACCAAACACGAGCAAACTAACAACATATGTAAACTTTGCTCATACAACTTAAAAGCACAACACAAAGTTATAATTTAACTTTTAACTAAATTCTCAAATAAAATAATAATGTCTTGTTTATTCACCTAGGATAACATATGTTTGGGGAAACAAAAAACAATATAGTGTTTTAGAAAGATTTTTTTTGGAATTATCGTATTAAATGATCGATAAAGAAAATAGGATATATATTGGCATTTTATTTCTTCGTAGTGGCTGAAATGGGTTTGTGTTGACAAGAAAATACACTACATAATAATTATAAATATAAGTTATTAGAATTGAAAAATAACCTATCAAAATATGTGTCAATGCATAAACAAGTAAAAATACATTTATTCAAATACTTATTTAATTATAATATACAACATTGATAAGAATAATAATTTTAGAAAAGCATATTTTAAAAAAAATATGTCTCTTTGCAATTATTTATCATTAAAGAATCACAAACTCAATTAAGATAAATAATATTGATGAGATTCATTTCACATGACATAAAATAGAGAATTCTAAAAACACTCTAATATATACATATTTGTCATTTCACAAATAAGCACCTCTTTTGGCTTTTGAAAACCAAACACGGTTAAATATCACATGGGACAAGCCTACACATGGTAAGATCGAGTAACTTTTAAGACATGCCATTAAATTCAAGCAATAAGGTATAAGCAAAAACAAACAACCTAAAGATCGTAATGAGCAAAAGATATAAAAACAATCTTGCTTACGCTTATCCTTAGGAATTCACAACATCTTGATTGCGGAATATGCAACCGGAATTAAAGTATGTTAGTGAGTCATGGTTAGAGTGGCCTCTATGAAAGAATAAATACCGGCATATTTATCTTTGCTATACAACTTCATTAGGCTAATATCAGGAATTCTATTTTGTCAAACATGAAAAGAACCACAAGAGAATCTATTGGCATCTAGAAATTCAAATTGTCCTAAAGGTTTAGAATTGCGTTGTCAAGAGTGAAGTTGATTCGGTGTGTAAACAACCCTTAAAAATAGCCTGTTTTATGCCTGAATTGAGCACCACTAAGTGATAGTCACATATTCATTCCTCAAATTTGATTAAATGGCATTTCCTAAACAAGCCTAAGATATTCTACAGCGATAGACTATGTATCATATTATGCGCAGCACGACGAAGCACGAAGAAAATTAGCCTTTTCTCCTTTAGTCATCTAGACACAATGCACCTATACATAATGGGCTTTAAATGTTCAAGATGATTACTTGTTCCCATGTAATTCAATTATATATATTCATGATCTTGATGCTCAACGTTTAATTGCTTAGATATTAAATTCATGTCCACTATAAAGGCATTTGTCTTTTTCTAGAAATTTAGATAAAATATTTCTCAGTTTATCTAAATGACACATGCTTCTAAATGCTAAATGCTAACATGTTTTACATGACAATTATATTTAAAATTGTCATGTTTTGTATGAGTCATTTTACATGACTTTTGTGTTAATTGTACACCTACACTATATTAGCTTAATATATGACGATTAACGTTTAAATGCCATAGAGTCTTACACATTAATCTTGTTGATTATTGTGTTATTGCATGCTTAGATAAACATATATGCCTATATCTATATGACTTATGCATCTAGGTATATATTTTCTCACACTAGAATATTTTTCTTCGCAAATCTAAAAAGTTAAAAGAGTTGTAAAATGGTCTTATATCTCCTAGAGTCTTTACCCACACATTCCCATAATCATCATCTCGCCTTATTTCATATAATCCACTCTTTCATCAAGGAGAAGTTAGATACATATCTAACACTCCTCCAAGTAGGTTTGGCAACTTAAAGATTTCATCCGAAATATTCAAGTATCTATAACTTGCGATCGTAAACGTTTAAGGTCATATCCTAAAATTTATATTCAAGCCTTTTAACAATATATGTTAAAATGTTATTCCTAAAGCTAAAAGCTTACATCAACCTTCGTGTGACAAAGGTCTTACGAATTTTCTACATAAGTGATTCATAGCCGCTTTAATATACACACCTAAAGACTAAGCACTTTCACTACCGTTAGTCCTTTCCATCCTCTTTGGAATGTCACTATGGTTTATCGTCATGCTCCCCTCATACACAATGAGGATCAAACTTTATCCATCGATCTTAGGATAGAAAACTCATCAAAATTCATCGTCATTTCCATCACAACAATGTCTAAAAGGAAATATCTTCATCAAAAAAGTTTCGTCGAAAGATGTGACAACCGTGATTTGAGCAGGTTAGCCTATACCTTTAAAAATGGCTAAGAGTTCATTTTATGTATTTAAGTGTAGTGTTATGTGATTTTATGTGTACTAAGTGGTTTTCATATGTGCATGATGTCATTTTAGAGGTAATGATTATCTTATTTTGTGTGCATATGATTTTGGTGTTAAGTATTCCAATTGTTCACGTGTGGTGATAATGGAAATAAAAGACGTGTTGCATGCATTGCTACGTCAATTCTTTGTGATTAAGTGTTAAGCGTTTATAGGAAATGTGGCATTTTAAAAATGAAATAAGCGAGTGAAATATAGAAGTTTGTAGCAAACTTTCTAAAAATAGAAAGCGGTTTGGTGAAATGAAAGTTATATTTAGAAAGTTTAGTAGGTAGCGTTTAAGTAAAAAGGTTTAATCAAATTAGCTTAGATTTTTATAAAAACTTAAGGTAATGAAGTAAACAAGTTAATTAATAATTTACTAATATATATATATATATATATATATATATATATATATATGTATGTATATATATATATGTATATATATATATATATAATAAGGGGGCGTCTGGTTTTAGGGATAAGAAGAAAAAAATGTTTTTTTTTACATTAGATTAGGGATTTGTTTAGAGGATAGTAATTATTGGGGTTTTAAAATAATACATATTAGTATATTATATTATATATATATGATATATATACTAGTCAAGATTGTTCTTCTCCTTTGTGTCCTTTTGTGAGCCGTACGAGACCTCCCCAAAGAAAACCAAAGAAGGAGTTATTTTTATTAAGAATCCAAGAAAACAATCACGAGTTTGTAATTTAGGTGCTAGATTTCAAGGTAAGTGTGTTCTCGCATAACTAGATCTTTATTCATATTCAGTGTAACAAACCAATGATGGATCTAGGATTTCATAAAAATCAGAATATTATTGATGTTTAGAATGATAAGAGAATGTTTAGGTAGAGATTAGATGCTGTTCATATGCATGTGGTATGATTAGGGTGCGTTAATTTTATGAAATAGAGGGTGAGACAAATTTAGGCTGTGTTTACGAGTGAATATCTCTATGATGGTAATAGGTTTTTGATGTTTCTAGACGCCAAACAGTACTCATTGGAATATTATTTCCAAAAAGTCCAGCCGCGAATGAGTTTTGAGTTCGAAAGTTGGTCAATTTGTCTAAACAAAAAAAGTTGTCAAAATGGTAAATACGGGTCAGATTTAGGTCATGTTTGTGAAGGCAAAACCCTAACTTAAAATTCGAATTAAGCTTAGCCCTTTTACAGTAGTTAAGTTCCATATGTCTATTGATAATCCTGTGAAAATTAGCTTCTGAAAGCATGTCTAAGTATGGTAGTTAGAGTGATATATTTTGGTGTGCAATCAGATCCGAATTAGGACAGTTTTGAAGTTTGATTTTATTTGAGGTAGTTATACACGTAAGTAATATTGGGAATCACAAGATAGTTAATATACTCATAAATGAACATGAGTTATTTTTTGTATAATTTATGAAGGTTATTAAGTAAGGGTTTTGGGTACGTTAAGAGACATTAAAATTCTGCAATTCTGAGTTAATTGTAAATAGCTAGTGTAAAGTGTTAATAAGATAGTTAAGGTTGGGCATGGTGTCGAGGTGACCCATGATGGTTAACTAAACCCTTAGACATCTATCATATGTGTGTTACATGGACTATATCTTTTATCTTGGTCGAGCGTGTAACCGTGTTTAATTATTAGTATAGATTGCGTGTATAGATTTTAGAAGCTAGCTGGCGTTTGAGTACTAGGTAATTTTCATAGCCCCTCTTTTACTTATTAATTTATTAGAGGAAATGAGTGCAAAGTGTTTGGAAATATTTGTGATTACTGTGATAAAGGTGTTGCCAAAGATGCAATGGGACATATATGAGACATTATATGTTTGTGTGCCATGTTTTGAATGTGATATTGAGAATTGTGAACCTAAGTCAGGGGGGAACACCTGGGGTAACCATGGCCTGTTTAGTGAATGGTATGTGGCCACTAGCGGGCAGGAGAGGTTGCCTTTGGAGAGTACTTCACCTGGGCTAAAGGGGTAACCCTAGGGACCGGTTTGTACGATATAGACATCTTGTATTCATTTTTCGTTTATTGTTTTTAAATGGTTGGGGGGGGGGAAATGATTGGATTTGCATGTTAGCCTGTATGGGAATTCATTTAATGTCCTGCAATGTTTTCCTTATTATCACCAGTAATTTACAATTGGATTGATTTTTCGTATCTTAAAACCTAGTGATTCTCACCAACTTTATTTATGTTTTTAAGCATCAATTTTCAGGTGAGTATCGTGATGAAAAAGGATGTTAGGAAGACTGCTAGAGAGACCCTAGCATTGCTTGTGGAGTTGTGTTTTCTAGTCTTTTCATTTATGCCAATTGTTTTTGCTTGATACATGTTTTTGTTGAGATTTGTTAGTATTTTGGATTATGTTGTTTCGTGTACGACATTACTTTTAGTAATTGCAAACTCCTTTTACTTGTGTTGGCTATTGTCATGACACTAGTGTTCCATTTGAATTATTTCCTTTATTTATTTCTCTATAGTAGACACCATTATGTTTGCGATGATGACCATGATGTTACGCCTCGTGTTTCCGCCTAGGCGGGGTATGACAGATTGGTATCAAGCCCAATGGTTATAGAGAAGTAGGTGGTTGAGCCTAGACTATAACCTAGGGGTCCTTCATGTAGATGCATTTAGGTTTAAGTTTCTATGCTATAACTGCTATGACCTCCCCCCTCCATAAAATTTTTTTATTTTTAAAAAAAAAAATGCATAACTTAATATATTCTCGAATTTTGCTTATTGATCATTTTGAGTTATGTTGCTTACCATTATCTGAAATGAATAATAATATAACTTTCTTAGTATTTTAGCTATGTATTTTTTCCCCCACTCTAAGTAGGCTCATTAGGGAACCGTTTTCCCCAATTGACTTAAGCGTTTTTAAGGATCCATAAAGGAGCCTCTTGTGGAACCGAAGGTGATAGGATAATATGATTGTTTGACGGATGCGCGTTATAGGCTGACGCCGGAGTCGGGTGATAACTTGTGTAGGCAAGTCAAACCCAAGCTGGCCCATCAAAAGTTTATCTCGCCCTTTAACCTCAGTAATGTTATTATTGATTATTTCTTTTGGATATTTCATCTTTTTGGGAATTGTTGTGAGCACCTTTCGTTCCTTTTTATGTCATTACGTGATTCTTACTTATGATATAAGCCAAGTACTCTGAATTTGATGGACGGCGATCCTTTATTAATGTGTTAATTTGGAGTGGGTTTAGAAGATGTGCAATGGGGGTGGTGTAGTAGTCCCCCTATGATTGATCATGTGGGTAGTTTTGGAAGTAAGTACACGTGTGAAAGGAGGTACTTATAATTATGGTGACCAACATAAATATAAATAATTATAAAGGCATCACATACGTAGACTTGTGACCATGATTGCATTTATTTGTATTTGGTTGTAAGGTGGTAGTGTAATATGTTTTCTTTGATATGTGCATTTATGATACGGATGGTGGTATGGGTAGAGAATCATTCTCTTACCCTAATTGGAGGATATGTTAAGTTGAGTTGTATAGATAGTAAGTTTCTCCCATCTATCAATGTATTTGCGGATACCTATATTCTATTTAGAGGTTGACGTCTTGCTCGGTTGTTTTTCTTTCCGGATTTCCTAAGTCTAAGCTTAGCATCCCTTCATCGTACTTTGTTAGTAAGGATACCTAATTTTTTTTCATTCTACGGCTTGATGTATACTGGTTGTTCGGATCTGCTCTTTCGGATATAGGCGCGTTTTGTTAGTTCTTTCGTTGCATTGATTTCTCATATGAGTATCAAACGTTTCTTTTAAGCACTAATTGTTCCTAACATATTAGTGCGTATCATTACTCCCTTGATTGTATATCCCTTGGTTTTTGTAACCGCGCGTTGGCGATATGTTTGTATCGATGCGTTTAGGGTTTGGGCTATTGTCGGATCATTATTTAGGATAAAACCCTTACATTTATTGCGTTTTTGGGGGAGGACGTGTAACGTCTTGCATGATTATTTCTTTATTCGAGTCGTTTGATTCTATTTTTGAGTATATGGTTCCTGGTATTTTCTTTCGTTTCCAAAAAAATAGAATTGTGTTAGAGTCTATACGGTGTTTTACAATCCCTTTTGGTATTATGGTGTCCTTTGTGTGAGTAACATATTTTATAATTGATGTCTAATTATAAAAACCCTTTGGAAGTATTATGTTGGTGTTTGGAGAAAACTGTGTATAAAATAATCTTTGTAAATAGATTTTATTTTATCATAAAAAGCATATTTAAAGTGATTCATAGTGGTAAGGATAACGATACACCCATTAGATAACCATCTCTAGATTTTTATGACAACCAGAATGAATTTTATAAAGATTACATTTAAGACAATTTTATTTATTCCTTAAAATGATTTTTTTATATACTTAAAGTGACTTTCTTTATTTTAAATTGATTTTTATAAAATTTTTATTTAATTTAGTCTTTCGAGTAAAGTCGATAATTGGTATAAGAATTTTTGTCTTTTGTATTGAATTTTTTTATGTCTTCTTTTGTCGTGGTAACGCCCGTAATTTTTTTTAATTCGCGTGTTTACGCGGCTGCATATATCGTAGTTCCTTTCTTTCAAAGGATTCTAATGTCATTTTGATCGAACGTCTACTTGCATATGTGGAATCCCTATATGCATTCTAGCCTCTTGACTCGATATTCGTTTGTTATGCCTATTTCAATATTTCAACCTTTAGACATTCTTGAACGTTGAGCGTGGAAAGCTTTGATTGATTGTGGGAATAGACTGGTTGTTCCAAGAGGAAGTTTTGTAATAGTAATGGTTATGAGAAGGTGTTAGAATACGTAAAGGTGATGATATATTTTCGAGTTCACAGGGAAAGCACGTTGGGAGCACCCCCGCCAAAGCCCTAATGTAACGCTAAGTAGATGAACTAGGGATAAGTGATATACCCGTAGTGGTTAGGATACCGTTGGAAGGTGATGAGATACTTTGGGTTCATGGTGAACGTACTCAAGGAGTCGTGAAAACCTTAATGAATACTAAGGTAGGTGAATCAAAATTGAGTGGTATTTCCGTCGTACGAGACTTTATTGACGTGTTTCCAGAAGACTTGTCAATGACCACCGCAATGACAAGTTGAGTTCCGCGTAGACTTAGTTCCTAGAGCGACGCCAGTCGCGAAGTCTCCAAATCGTCTAGCACCTTTAGAAATGCAAGAATTGTCTAAACAACTTCAAGAGTTACAAGACAAAGGTTTCATATGACCTAGTCATTTTCTGTGAGGAGCACCAGTGTTGTTTGTTAAGAAGAGGAGCATAAGTTCATTTGAAGTTAGAGTTGGAATTACTGAGAAAGGAGAAGTTGTATGCTAAGGTTACTAGTGTGAGGCAGTGAAGAATTGGGAAGTACCTACGACACCATCCGAGATATTATTATTCTTAGGATTGGCAGGTTACTTACCTACGTTTCATCGTAAACTTTTCTAAGATTGTTAAACCCCTTACTTCCCTTAGAGGAATTAGAAGTATGAGTAGGGCACAAAACGAGAAGAGGCTTTCTAGACTTTGAGGAATGATTTGTGTGACGCCTCGATTAATCGAATGTAGTGGTTGATTCATTAAGAAGAAATGAAGAGTAAAACTAAGACGAGTAAGAGCAATGTCCATGACTATCCAGTCAAGTGTTAAGGACCAGATATTAGCTACTCCAAGTGAGACGTCCAAGGTAAAGAACGTGCCAGCATAAATGCTGCGTGACCTGGACTAACAAATGGAAAAGAGAGCAGATGATGGTTGTACTTTATGGATTAAATTGTATAGTAAGTATGAGTATGAAACTCGCTACCATCCAGGTAAGGCAAATGTGGTGATTGAGGCGTTAAGAGGGAAGGAACGAGTGAAACCTAGACGTGTTCGAGCGATGGCTATGACCATTCAGTATGGAGTAAGAGGAATGATATTGGCAGCCCAAAATGAGGCGTTCATGGGTTAGATTGACATATGGAAAAGAAGGAGGATGAGAGTTTGTACTTTATGGATCGTATATGAGTTCTGTTAGTAGGGAATGATGAGAACGGTAGTAATGGATGAGGCTCATGCATCAAGGTACTTGGTACATTCGGGAGCGGATAAGACGTACTATAACCTTGGAGACATGTATTGGTAGCCACGTGTAGAAAAGGGTATAGTTACCTATGTTAGAAATTGTTGGATTTGTTTAAGAGGTGAAAGTTGTGATGTCAAAGACTTTTGGCTTGCTGCAACAGCCTGAGATACTTGAGTGAAAATGAGATAGAATCACCATGGATTTTATCAGTAAATTTCCAAGGTCAAAGTAGCGAGTATGATGTGATTTGGGTGATGGTCGATAGACTGACCAAGTAGCTCATTTTCTAGCTATACAAGAGATTTCAAGATGTGAAGTTGGCAAGGATTTATATTGATGAGATAATAGCAAGGAATGGAATTCTGGTGACGATCAACTCAGATTTAGATGGATGATTTACTTCGTGGTTTTGGCAGACGCTGCAGAAAGTGTTAGTGACGCGATTAGATTTGAGTACTGCTTAGCATCCTCAAGCGGATGGACAAAGTGAACGTATGATTCGGACTTCGAAGGATATAATGAGGGCATGTGTTATCGATTTTGGTGGTAGTTATCAATTGAGCATTCGGTGTGCTCCGTTTGAAGCATTGTATGGAAGGAAGTGTAGGTCGCCTGTTTTATGGGCTGAGATTGGGGAAAGTTGTTTGATTGGATGTAACATCCGGCAATTTTCGAAACTTTAAATAACTATTTGTACCTTTGACTTTTCAGGGTCTGACTTGACTTATAAGAACGATCATCTAAATCACGTATTCACGACTAGGTCTCTAAAGCAATTTGATGTAAAACGACATTCCTGACAACTTTTCAGTTTTGCCCGAGACCTGGAAACGAGCCGAAAAGGACTAAAACAGCACCGCAAACATTTAACAAACAACATACAACGCGGACACACAAAAATAATTAAATTTGTTTTGTTATTTAATTAATAAAAATATTAAATATACTGTTCATCATTTTAATGAAAAACGTTGTGATAACGCAAATGCTCGAGCTTAAATCCATTCTATTGCGGACGAGACGTAACCGGTTCACAAAACGAATAACAGATATTTTATTTAATGTTATAAAGTATTTATGAAATACTATCAAATAAATACTCATTTTTATCGGAAAATTGATTTGAAAAACAATGGCGCGAGTTTCGCGACTCGAATCATCCGTTAAGTCGTCCAAACGAGCCCCGAACCACTTTTATGAAAACTATATAAAGAAAGTTACAAAATGAACCCTCAACTATAATAAACTTATTACTTTATATTAAAGTTTTAATATAAATATAAAATTTATATATTTTTATTCATTCCACCTCATATATACACATACAAACATAAAAACACTCTCTCCCTCCCCATGAACTCCGGCAGCCGGAAACCACCCAACCGCCGACCGGCCACCACCACGCCGCCGCCGGAAAAGTTTTTCGGCTGAT
>BQNB010028632.1:12111-56469 GCA_026074375.1 Tanacetum coccineum
TGATATCCTGTTAGTGCAGGTGTATGTAGATGACATCATCTTTGGGTCTACTAAAAAGTCTTTATGTACTGAATTTGAACAGATGATGCACAAAAGATTCCAGATGAGTTCTATGGGGGAGCTCACTTTCTTCTTAGCGGTATAGGTAAAACAGAAAGATGATAGAATCTTTATTAGCCAAGACAAATAAGTGGCTGATATTTTGAAGAAGTTTGATTTTGCCACTGTGAAGACAGCAAGCACTCCCATGGAGACTAACAAAGCATTACTCAAGGATGAAGAAGCTGCAGATGTGGATGTTCATTTATACAGATCAATGATTGGATCATTAATGTACCTAACAGCTTCTAGACCTGACATAATGTTTGTTGTTTGTGCTTGTGCAAGGTTTCAAGTCACACCAAAGACTTCACATCTTCATGATGTGAAGAGAATCTTTAGATACTTAAAAGGTTATCCTAAATTAGGCCTTTGGTATCCTAGAGATTCAACATTTGACTTGGAGGCTTTTTTTGATAGTGATTATGCTGGTGCTAGCTTTGACAAGAAATCCACAACATGAGGTTGTCAATTTCTTGGAAGAAGATTGATTTTATGGCAATGTAAAAAGCAGACTATAGTTGCCAACTCCACTACTAAAGCAGAATATGTTGCTGCTGCTAATTGTTGTGGACAAGTGTTATGGATCCAAAATCAATTGCTTGATTATGGATACAACTTTATGAACACCAAGATTTTCATTGACAATGAAAGCACAATTTGCATAGTTAAGAATCCAGTGTTTCATTCAAAGACTAAGCACATTGAGATTAGACATCACTTCATCAGGGATTCATATGAGAAGGGATTAATTCAAGTAATCAAGATTCACACTGATCATAATGTTGCTGACTTACTCACAAAGGCATTTGATGTTAGCAGATTTCAATATCTGATTGCAAGTATTGGAATGCTTAACCTACGAAGTATTGATTAAGGGGAGGTTAATTGTGTTCCTATGAAGCTGATTATACACAAAGGATGCTTGTAATAACATGGAAATGTTGCATAACAACAAACAGATGTAGGTGAAAGGCCAGGAAATCCCACTGAACCCTAACACATATCCATAACTGCTTCACTATCTAATCTTGAACTAATCACTGTTCCATTATTATCTTAACCCAAAAAGACTCAAAAACCTAGGAAACCCAAAAGGACCAATGAGATATCTATGTCTAGTGGACCTATTCCCCTTGTAACTTATGAGATTGTCATTAAGGAGTAGGAAGACAAAATGGAAAGGGCTGCTACTACTGCTTCTAGCTTAGAATCAGAGCAGGACAGTGGTAACATAAATAGGACCCAATCTATGGCAACACTTAATGAATCTTTTCCTCAGGGAACTGATTCAGGTAGTGGTCCCAGGTGCCAAGATACCATATCAGGGGGTGCAGAAGCTTAAATTAGGTTTGAGGCTACATCTAAACAGTCTAATGATCCACCTCTCTCAAGAGTTAACACACTTGGAAGTGGGGAGGACAACATGAAACTAAAGGGATTAATGGAATTTTGTACCAAACTGTTTGTTAGGGCTCTTGATTTGTAATATAAAAACAGATAGAGTGAATTGGTGAGAAAAAGAAATGAGAGATATAGTGAGCTGAAAAATAGAAAGAGAGTTGTGTGATGTAAAAAAAATAGATAGAGTTAATTTGTGAGAAAAAGAAATGAGAGATATTGTGAGATCAAAAACAGAAAGAGAGCTTGTGAGAGTCAAAATTCATAATGGAAATGCTTTTTGGAATGAAATTAGAGTTAATGCTGGTGTATCAAAATTAATGCTGCTAAGCTTAAACTTACTACTGCCAGTACTAGTTTATGCTGCTAGGCATTCACTTACTGCTGTTAGGCATAAGTTAATGCTGCCAGGCATAACTTACTACTGCTGGGGTTAGTTAATACTGTTAGGCTTAACTCAATGCTGCCAGTTTAAGTTAATGTTGTTGAGGGTGATTTCATAAATACTTCGATTAAGGGTTTCAATCACTCATTCAATCGATTTTACACCTTGATATACTCTCTAATCATAAACCCTAACTCAATTTCATTTTTAATCATCAAAACCCATCACAATGTCGACCCCAAAGTTTGCTGAAACTCACAATTTGGTTGCATTTTTGGAGAAACCCAAAGAAAGTAATGGTTTTGAAGGCATTATTGATTTTCTGAATGCAAGTTCTATCAAATATGCGGTATTTCTACCGGGCCAGGCTAGGTATTTCTTGGGCTTCCGCCCTGATACACGGTTGGACGGGTTAGATTACATTTAAGAGCCCGTTTACCCGTGTAGCCTATTACAACGTATATTATTTTAGTGACCGAGACCTAATATAATTATGAACGAACTTCCATTGTTCGACTCAATATTTTGAGGCTAACAAATTGAATCTTGCTCAGACTTTGATAGAGATTAAAAGTGTAAAACCCAAGGCTGTTACAACTGCTGCTACAATAGTTACACCTACCAGCTCAAGACCAAAGGCAAAAGGAATTGTCTTTCATGATCAGGAAAAGCAAACACCTGCATCTACACCAATAGTTTCTCCTTTACAACCATCATAGGCTAAAGACAAAGGCAAGGCAAAAACGGTTGAGCTTGAAAAACCTTTGAAAAAGAAAGATCAAATTGCATTTGATGAAGAAGTTGCTAGAAATCTTGAAGCTCAACTACAAGCTGAATTGGAAGAAGAAGAGAGGCTTTCAAGATAAAAGGAAGAAGAAGCCAACATAGGCTTTAATTGTTTAATGGGATAAAACTACACAAGCTTTTATGATGGATGCTGACTTTCAATTGGCTCACAAATGCAAACTGGAAGACACAAATAACCAATTGAGTATTGAAGGAAAAGTCAAAGTTGTTTGTAGAACTCTTGGAGAAGGAAAGATCACAATTTGTAGCTTTTAAGAGCTCAGAGAAAAGAAACAAGCCACCCACTAAGGGCACAAAAGGAGAAATTAAAATGTCTACCACTATTTGAAAAGGCTATGTTTGGTAGTACTTTAAGGCATCATCTGGGAATACTTAAGAGCATCAACTCTGAATGTTATGGCAGAAATCACAAGGATAATGCGTAGGACTCTTTTTATAACTGCTTGTGAATTTAATGATTGTTCAAAAAAGTGTTTGTCATGTAATGTGTCCTTATGAGATTTATTTGTTGATCAATTCTTGGTTTAGACTTGTTTAGTGCATTTGTTTTTTAGTATCGGAGGCTGGAGCAGAATGCCACCTATCCAATATTAAAAAACTAACTCGAGTGAGAAGTCATAGAAGTCGTGTGAATCTCCGTCGACATATGAGACAAGTTTCTTTTGTGAGAAACACGAATGGTGGGAAAGGTGTTTTGTGCAATTGCTTCAATGTGGTCTGATGTCGTCTTCAATGTCAGCAATCAACTTGTGATTCTGACAGCATGTGTATTGACCCGGTTTCTGCCTAAGTTGTGTGGAGGGCTTCTTTCTTTAGACCCTTTATCCATACATTTCTTTTTCATTCTTCAACCCCTTCAATGCTTACCAAGACGTCATTACTAATACCTTGTTGTGATTGTTCCAGTGTTAGCTCAATCTTAGTCGGCATTCCTTCACTTATAAACATTCATCCACAACTATACCTAAGGTTGTATTTCTAAACTTATGGAGTGTCCTTGGGTAGATCCCTCCGGTTCTGGTTGGATCATAGGACTAATACCTAACCTAACCACCTTATGACTTCAGAATCGTCGTGAAATAAGATGTTGTAGGGTGTATGAATCGAACCTGAAACCGTTCCGAATTGCACTTTGTGTCATTTTGATCACATTTTTTTTTTTTTTTACATTACATTTCTCCCTTATTTGAAAAAATTCTATGTCACTTAGATTTGAAAATATGTGTGATTAAATTTGTCTTGAAAAGGCAATGGGGAAAAAAACGTTGAAGTTAGGCATGATTATTTGGACTTGTGTCATCTTGCTCCCCCTCATTTCTTACATATGTGTGACACACAAAACATTGATACCAAGTTGTAAAATCTGATATTAAAATTGTGGATTGAACAATTAGTCGTTCTTATATCAATCTTTCTTGATTTGTTCATTATATTTTCGTATGGTTATTAAGAGACTTTTTGGGAATGGTTTGAATACATAAGAATGGTTGTGATATGATGTATCCAAACTCATTAAACTTTGTTTTTCGAAAAACTCCCCCTTGAAAGATGGAGTGTTGAACACATAATTTTGAAAGATTATGAATCGTCAGTGAGAAATTCTTGAAAAATTGTGTTCAACATTTTGAACAAACATCATGTTTTAGAAGGAATTCTCACTTCCACTACTCTAAGGGTAAGCGCACTTATGCGTACCACTTCATTTTTCTGAGGCTTAAAACTTTGACGGTCTTGTAAGGAACAGCTCAAGACCGAGAAACCGTTGATTTTCTCGTTGTTAGGATAAGTTATCTTTATAGATCAATTCTTTACCATTTATTTTGAAGTCAGGGTTAAGTACTGATATTTGCCTCTTATAAGCATTAAGAAAAACTTTAGAAATGATCATGTTTTTGAATCTATTGAAAAAATTCAAAAACTACATGTTCGAACTTCATTTACACGCCCGTATTGTCGTTATTAGTCGACATTTTCTAGGCAGTAAATATTATCGATTCCTAGAGACATGTCGAGAAGATATATTTTTTGAAACATTTTATCTGATTTTTTGATTTGGTATTTTCTTTTGAAATTTGAAAATTTTTTGTATTTTTTTTTTATAAAAAATATTTACATGTTGACCTCAGCATTGTTATGTGATGGTGGAATAGTAATTCCAACTCTTGTCGTGATGTATCTGTCTTGTCTGCTGGAGGAACAACTTTTGGAACCAGCTTTGAACTTGACAGTTCATTGCTGTGGTCGTGAATTTCGAGTTCTGAACTGTTATGATCAGAAGTCATTTGTCGTGGAGGAGCGAGGCCTGAACTGTTGTGAACAGACGTCATTACTCTTGTTCATGAGGTTAGAATTCCTTGAAGCCCTGGTTTTTGAGATATCAGTCTTTTCAGCAACCAAACTCTGAGTTCTTCCTTTTTAGGATTGAAAGATGTACCTGCACTTAAGTTAGAAGTACCTGCACTGACATCAAGAGTTTGTGCGCTTTCATATTGGTTAGTGATATCTGCATTTGAACCATTTGGGGGTTCACTGTCAACCTTGGTTGTGCTAGGAGTGAATATCTTTCCAGTTGGAACCCACTTAAGACCAACTGTCTTGAAAATTTTACCCGTCGGTTTCCACCTAAGACAAGATCTAGGAGTCATTGTTTTCTCATGCACAACGGAAGTCTTTTTGATTGAAGACCTATGTCTTTTTGGGATCTGTCTTTCTGGTTTCTTTGCAACACTTGTTTGTTCTACGGGTTTGTTTCTGTTCGTTGTCTTATTGGATGGAACCTTAGCACGTGAGTTGACTTCATTTAGGAATTTTGTTACACAAGAATCATGATTTGCATTAAAGACGCATTTCTGACATGTTGAGCAAACAAAATGTTTGGAGTCAGAAAAACTTCTAGAATTCCTAGAGTGTTCTGCGATGGGCACAGTCTTTGTCGTGACACAACTACTCTTAGATGCAGGCCAATTCCTAGACTTTTGGTTATTTATCCTAGGTTTTGGTTTGCTACCATTTGCTGTGCTTTGTGATCTAGCAGAAGGCATCACACTAGGTTCTGAATTCCTACTGCTTTCTTGTGTCTTTTTTTAGCTTCTCTAGGGTAGTGTTTATGAAACCATGTCATTTGACTATACTAGATGAGCCAGTGCATTCTATGTGATGAGGTTTTGCAAACAACAATTTTTTTCCTTAGGCAAATAATGTTTGTTTGTGACTGGTTTTGACAAATCGTTATTGACATCAATTGGGGGGCATAACCGTTGGCTTTTGAATGGACTAGGTCGTTCAGACTTAACGCACGTCGGTTGGCTAACAACTGATGGGTTTCTACGTTGTTGTAAAACCGGTTTTCCCTAAGGATGGACGATTTTTTCAAACTAGTTTTCACACTTTCTGTTATCTCCTTAATCATTTTTTAATGCTGCAATTGGCTAACCCATTTTTCCTGAAGTTGAGCTTTGAATTTATCAATTAATTTGCAATCCAAGGACTGTGTGTGTTCTATGTTCTTAGCTCTCGTGGTCTTGATGAATCAAAACATTCTGTAATGCCTTTCAATAGTCTCATTTCCTCAAGTAACTTAGCCACTTTTATGTTCCAATTCGATGTTTATTGTTTCTAAGTTCATCTATGTCATGTTTAACTTGGCTTCATTACTTGTTACCTTTCAAAAAATTGACCTGTTGCCCTTCTTTTACAAGCTTGTTTTTGATATTTAAGTTTCAAAGTTTAACACAATGTGCCGTCCATTCGTAAAAAATCTTTTTGAATTGGGCAACGGTCTTTTTGAGACGGAAAATTTTCAGATTCAAGAGATGTTTGGAGAATTCAGTTGTATGGTTATCAGTTTATTTAGCAGGCAAAGGACATGTGTCATGACATTGTTCAACATTCTGGTCAACCTCTCCTTCATTATTGAATTCAGGTTGCTCAGTATGTTGTTGTCTAGTAGCAAAGATATTGATTTTAGCAGTTGTTTGTACCTCAGCCATTGGCTCTTCATCATATATGGGTCTTGATATCTGCATTCTTTCTGCATGTGCATCATTCCATGAACTCTGACTACTTGTATCCTGCTCTTTGAGATTCTGTCCCCAATGCTTTCTGTTTAACTCAAACTAGCATCCACTGCTTTTCCCGTATCAAACCATTATCTATGCTGTCTGAATCTGTATTTCAGTCACCCAGCTGGTCCATTAAGCTTCGTTTATGCTGTGCTCTTTCATCAATCGACTTCTTAACAGATTCCATGTGTTGGATTCAGTATCTAACAGAATTCTGGAATTTCGAGTTCGAGTGTATGGTTGGAATTTGTTGCGTATCATGCTCATATCATATTATCATTCCTAATAATTACGTGACTTAATGAACATCTAAAAATGGTCTCGTAGTACTTTAAAAGAAGCTGTGATCCAATTCTCTTGAAAATTCTTCTTTGGCTCAAAGTTGCTTTTCTAATGATCTCATTTGGTTTAGGAACATTGTGCCTATAAAAGTTTCACATCTTGAACAAAGTGTGTTGCAACTGCTCGTTTGAATCTCTAGATCGATTCGGTTCCTTTTAAGTTTCATGTTGAAAGAATGCTTGAGGTGTGATGATGTTTTCGAATAGATTCCATGCCAACTTTCTTTTGCTTTGTCTTGAATTTGTTGAATTTGTTGTTCTTACAAATTAGAACACGAAGAAAAGTTATCTTTCGTTTCCATTTTAACCGTGAATTGAAGTGAAAATGATGTGTTAGGATCTTTATTGGTAAAGTGATTGATGTTGTGGATTGGAATCAATTAACGTTCACGGGATTTTTCAAATCTTTGATTAAAACCGAGAAAAGAATCGTATCTTTCGCGGTTATTTGCAAAATCAAGAAGAAACAGTGAAACCAATAATTAATTGTGGTTGAAACCATTGTCTTCTTGTCCGTTGAAGAGCTTGAGTTTTGTTAAACGATTGATGAGCTGACCAGGACTAACGGTTAAAACAATTTTTTTGTTAAAACTAAAATGATTAAAAAAAAATTAAGAAAAAATAAATTAAAAAAAACTAAAAGGTAAAACAATATTGTACAAATGGAAGGTTAATTAACTTAGTATAGTTTTTTAAAATATAAATGCTAATTGAAAAATGTATAGAAAATTAAAGGTTAAAAATGAAAGAGTTTTAAAAGCTAGGGGTTAATAGTAAACTATTTAAATCTAAGTGTTAAAAATGAAAATTGTTTAGAAGATGAAGGGCCAAAAGTGGAAAATTGGAATTATAAGAAAAAAACATGCACGTTTAAAAATGAAAACGTTTTCCCTCCTTTTAGTTTGCTTCGTCGTTTCAAAAAGAAAAGAAAATGGAACGATGATGTTTTAGTTCTCGCGGAATGATACGGTGATCGTCGGTAAAAAATAAATATATCACGTTGATCGAAACGATGTCACGAACACGATGGTATATCTCTCAAGTCCCGTCGTTTAACGTCACTCGAAACCGAAAACCGAAAACACTTAAACGAGTACTCGTTCGGTCCTATAGAAAAACCACTCGTTCGATCCTTGCAATCTTACTTGTTCGATCCTCGTTAGTTCGATGGTTAGTTCGATGGTTTCACTAGTTCGATGGTACTCGTTCGATGTCACTCGTTCGATGTCACTAGTTCGATGGTCTAAGTTTTCCCTCGTTCGAGTGATCAAGTTTTCCCTCGTTCGATTGTTACTCGTTCGATGGTCTACAGTTCGATGGTTACTTGTTCGATGCTCTCTAGTTCGATGGTTACTTGTTCGATGGTCACTAGTTCGATGGTTACTTGTTCGATGCTCTCTAGTTCGATGGTTACTTGTTCGATGGTCACTAGTTCGATGGTTACTTGATCGGTTGAGACCAAATATCAAACACTTAGAGTGCACGTTTTCTTCTTCTCTTCTTTTCACCCGAGCATCACCAAAAATAACCCAACAATAAGCCGAGAGATAATAAGCTCTAATCAAGGCGTTTCCAACACAAAAATAAGCCACGATAATAAGTAGTTGTTACAAAGATCTTAGCCACGTAGAAGCTTGAAAATAAGCAATGACAAAAAAAATTTAGACCACAATAGTCTGCGAATATAAGCTTAATAAAAACTCATACAAAAGCAAAAAAAACACGTGACTATTTTTTTTTATGATTAATCTTTTTTTTGAAACAATCCACTACTATCGTCTATGTTTTGACTCTTTCAAAACAACAATTTTTTTTTTTTTGACTACAGTTGTTGTATAGTAATGTGTAAACCCATACTAAGCCCAAATGATTTTTATTAACATTAAGCCCAAAAAAATGTGTAAAATAAAACTAGCTAAATAAGCCGAATAGAAAAGAAAGAAAAATAAGGCAAATAGAAAATAAGCCGAAACACAATAAGCTCAAGTTACTACAACGAAACCACTAAACCCACCCCGTGGAGTAATGTACCAATATTTGTCCGGGCATTCTTCCTAATATCACTTTTCACTTCAAAATTTGAAACAAGAAAAAATAGATAAAAGAATGGAAGAAGTTTTGAGAGAATTTAGAGAGGAAAGGTAGAGAGAAGAAAAATAAGGGAAGATCTTGCAAACATTACCCTATGAGGAAATAACAAGAACCAACCCCCTCTCCATACTTGGAGAGGGTATTTTATAATCTTATACCAAGAGGCTTTCATGCCTTGGTATTTCTACGGGCCAGGCTCGGGTATTGTATTTACTTGGGCTTTCGCACCGTTACACCTGTGATCCGGTTAGATTACATTTAGAGCCGTTTGACCCGTGTTGCTATACCAATAGTATTTTATTTTAGTGACCGAGTGACCTAATATAATTATGAACGAACTTCCATTGTTCGACTCAATATTTTGAGGCTAACAAATTGAATCTTGCTCAGACTTTGATAGAGATTAAAAGTGTAAAACCCAAGGCTGTTACAATGATCGCTAACATCGAGTTACACCTACAAGTCAAGACCAAAGGCAAAAAGGAATTTGTCTTTTCATGATCTAGGGAATAGCAAACACCTTGCTCATCTACCACCAATAGTTACTCTTTACCAACCATTCATAGGCTAAAGACAAAGAGCAAGGCATAAAAAACGGTTGAGCTGAAAAAACTTTGAAAAAGAAGGATCAAATTGCATTGATAAGAAGTTGCTAGAAATCTTGAAGCTCAACTACAAAGCTGAAGTGGAGAAGGAAGAGAGGCTTTCAAAGATAAAAGGAAGAGATGCCACATAGCTTTAATTGAATCATGGGATAACACACAAGATATGATGGATGCTGACTTTCAATTGGCTCAACAAATGCAAACAGAAGAACAAAAACAATTGAGTATTGAAGAAAAGTCAAAGTTGTTTGTAGAACTCTTGGAGAAGAGAAAGAAACACTTTGTAGCATTAAGAGCTCAAGAGAAAAGGAACAAGCCACCAACTAAGGCACAAAAGAGAAATACATGTCTACTATTTGAAAAAGGCATGTTTGATATGAAACACAGTCAGCCGAAGAGAAAAAGTTATGATGAGATCCAGGAGATGTTTGATAAAGAGATGAAAAGGGTAAACACTTTTGTGGACATGGATGCAGAGTTGGTGAAAGGCATTAATACAAAAGAGGAAGGAAGTTCTAAAAGAGCTAGAGAAGAACTTGAATATGATAATTCAAAGAAGCAGAGGGTAGATGAACATGTAGATGCTAAAGAAAATGATGATCAAGAGGAGGCAGAGATGAAAAAACATATGGAGATAGTTCAAGATGATGAGGTAGCAATTGATGTTATACCTCTAGCCACTAAGCCTCCAGTCATAGTTGAATGGAAAATCATCCAAGAAGGAAAGATGGGATACTCTCAATTGATAAGAGCTGATGGAAAGAACTTCTAAAAAGGTATTAATCTTTGATTCGAATGATTCAAATTTAAAAGGTATGACTTAGAAAACACTATAGAAGTTGTTAAAGCTAAACATGGGAATACAAGGCCAGAAGAGGCATATGAAAGAGTGTTATGGGAATATCCGAAAGTGATGTTTGAACCAGACGTGGAAAGTGGAGTATGGAGAAATCCACAAGGATACAATGTGACAGTTTGGAAGCTATTTTCTTCAAGTAGAGTTCATTTTGTGAGATTTTAGAATCTGCATATCTTTATGCTGGTAGAGAAAAAGTATCCACTCATACCTGCAACAATCACAAAAATGCTCAACAAGAAGCTTCAAACTGACTAGTGGAATGAGATGTGCTATCAACTTTTGAAACTCATGACAAAACAGCGCAAGAATCCTGGAAGTATTTGAATGCATCCTCCTGGTGATAGTGAAAGACTTTTAATAACATCAAGTTTAGGGGAGGATTGTTGGGATTAAAAGACTGCTTGGAGTTAATACTACTAAGTTAGTGCTGCTTATACAAAAGTTAATGTTTCTAGTATGAAAGTTACAACTGATGAAAGATTACAACTGTCAGAAGGATAAAGATGAAGATTTCTTATCAAGATTACTTACGGGATAAGTATGAGATATTTTGGTAAAAGATATGTATAAGTTATTTGTTTAGAAGATCATGATAAAATAAGGAAATATCAATTTATAGAACTTGTAGGAATCATTGGTGTATAAAGGGAGGTCCTAAGCATGTAGTTTGTACATTTAATATCTTTATAAGTCATTTATAGCTTCATGGTTTTGTAAACACCTAAAACACTATTAAAAGTGTTCTATTTTTTATTGAGATGTGAAAGTTTGGTAATCGGTTTTGTTTGATTTTGTTGTTACGATTTTATAAAGAATTCTTCTTTGTATCATTGATTAGCTTCTGTGTCTCGGATGATAGTCTTTGATATTCATATCAAGAGTTTCTACTATTGTCTGTCTCTGGATTTGTTCAATACAACTAATCCTTTTACAAACTAAGCAAGATCTATTCAAGTGGGATCAACAATATCTTTCTAAAACATCACATTCAACTCTTAAGAGGCCCATTCATAAGAACACAACATTTAAAAACAGTAATATTAATCAAAGGGATAATACTGTTAGGGGTAAAAAATTTAATACTACTAGGACAAAAGCAGTAGTTAATGCTGTTAAGGGAAATCATTTTAATGTTGTTAAGGCCTCAGTTTGTTGGGTTTGGAAACCAAAGCATAAATTTGAACATGCATCTAAAAGTTTAAACAAGCTCATAAAGTGTCAGATAGTTGACAATTGCAAGAAAGGTTTAGGCTATGAAAATTATAATGCTTTAGTTTCACATCCTTAACACTGGAAATTTTCATTTTTGGCCCATCAAACAATCTGGACTTGTATTTTACTGATTAGATGATCGAAGGTTTTATTAATAAGCCTGTAGTTGGGAACTATAAAGCTATGTCTAGTAAAGAAGAGCCTAAGATAGTTAGGAAGAATGATGATGCCTCATGTATTAAAGAATGGGTGTCAGATGATGAGGAAGAGGATGTGTCTCAGCCTAAAATTGAAAAGAAAATAGTTAGGCCTAGTATTGTTAAGAAATATTTTGTCAAATCTAAACAACACGAAAAAACTACTAGGAAAACTGTTAAACAAGTTGAGCAACATAGGCAAAACACTCACAGTCTAAGAGGGAATCAAAGAAATTAGAACAATATGATGTCTCAAAAACTAGGAAGCAATTTGGAGATGTTTAATAGGCCTGTTATGTGTTCTGTTGGAAGCTGTGATCATTTGCAAACGTTGTTTGCTAATAAACCATCAAATAACAGTTTTTATAATCAAAGTATGGTTAAAACCTGTTTGGAAACAATCTCAAAGGGTGAATCATCAAAACTTTGCTAAAAATACTCACCCATGTGCTAAAAGGAACTTGGTTCCAAGAGCAGTATAATGAAGTCTGGTTTAGTATCAATTAATATTGCTAGACAAAATATTTCAAAAACTAGGCAGTATTGTGTTATTACTGCGAGACTGGTGTTTAATGTGCTTACTAAAAACAACAGTGAAATGCTGTCTTAGACCATGTATATCTGTTGGGATTATATGATGCTTGGAGAGTTAATACTGCTAAGTTAAGTGCTGACTTCTACAAAACGTTATTGCTGCTAAGTATGTAAAGTTACAAATGTGAAGATACACTGGTAGGAAGAGTCTTCATACTGTCAGAAGGATAAATGATAGATTTCTTTTCCTAGACTTTACTTTGGGATATAGTATACAGATATTTTGGTAAAAGATATGTATAAGTTATTTGTTTAGAAGATCATGATAATTTAGGAATATATTATAAGCCATGTAGGACTCCTTGGTGTATAAAAGGAGGTCCTAGGGCATGTAGTTTGATACATCTTATATCTTTATACAGTCATTTATAGCTTCAAGGTTTTGTAAACCCTAACACTATTAAGAGTGTTCTTGATATTTTGGCTGGATAATTGTTTGGTAATCTATTTTGTTATTGATTTTGTGTTACTGTTTTATAAAGAATTCTTCTTAGTATCATTGACTAGATTCCGCATAGTCTTTGATATATTCAATCAAAGTTTCTACTATAGTTGTCTTGGATTTATTCAATACAACTAAGCCTTTTACAAGCTAAGCAAGATCTATTCAAGTGGGATCAACAATAAGAACAAAGCATTTAAAAAGAGTAATATTAATCAAAGGGTTAATACTGCTAGTGGTAAAAAAAATTAATACTGCTAGGCCAAAAGCAGTTGTTAATGTTGTTAAGGGAAATAGTTTTAATTAATGTTTAATGGCCTCAGTCTTGTTGGTCTGGAAACCAAAGCAATAAAGTTTTAGGAACCATGTTCTAAACACAACAGTGCATCAATGCCCCCTAAACAAAGTTTGATATGTTGATACACAGGCACGATCCAAGTCAGCGTTGATTGGGTTCCCATAAAGAAACGGATTTTCTTATAATTTGCAGGGAAAAATCCACAAATGGATTTACAAGATCAAGGAGTGATTGATAGTGGATGCTTAAGGCACATGACAGGGAACATGTCCTATCTTACAAACTATGAAGAGATAGATGGAGGATATGTTGCTTTTGGAGGAAACCCCAAAGGAGGGAAAATCACTGGAAAAGGTACCATTAAAACTGGTAATCTAGATTTTGAAAATGTGTATTTTGTGAGAGAGTTTTAAAGTTTTATTCTCTTTAGTGTATCACATTATGTGTGATAAAAAGGAATAGTGTTCTTTTTAATGACACTGAATGTATTGTTTTATCTCCAACTTTAAGTTATTTGGATGAAAAAGTTCAATATTTAACTTAGAGTTTTTAGTAAAGAACAATATGTATAGTGTTGATTTAAAGAACATAGTTCCTAAAGGAGGTTTAACTTGCCTTTTTGCAAAAGCCACATCTGATGAATCTAAACTTTGGCATAGAAGGCTAGGTCACTTAAATTTTAAAACCATGATAAATTGGTATTAGGGAAATCTGGTAAGAGGTTTACATTCTATACTTTTTGAAATAATGATCAACAAACTTGTATTGCTTGTCAAAAAGGAAAGCTGCACAGAGCCTCTTGTAAGTCTAAAATAGAGAACTCAATCAGTCTTCCTTTACATTTGTTACATATGGACTTATTTGGTCCAACATTTATAAAAAGCCTTTTTGTAAGAAAATGTAATTCCTAGTTGTCATTGATGTTTACGTAGGTTTAATGGGTTTTTCCTTTTTTTTTCCTTTTTAAGGGCACCTTTTTTTAAATCCTAAGGACGAGTCTAGTTGCATTCTTAAGTCCTTTATAACTGGGATAGAGAATCTAGTAGATCACAAGGTTAAGGTGATTAGATGTGATAATGGAACTGAATTCAAAAACTGATAAATGAATCAGTTTTGTGAGATGAAGGGTATTTTGAGATAATTTAGTACATCTAGAACTCCTCAACAAAATGGTGTTACTGAGAGGAAGAATAAGAGACTAATTGAGGCTATTAGAACTATGCTAACTAATTCTAAGTTGCCAACTACTTTTTGGGCAGAAGCAGTTAATACTGCTTGTTATGTGAAAAATAGAGTGTTAGTAGTTAAGCCTCATAACAAGAACCCATATGAACTTTTTCATGGTAGAACACCAACTATAAGTTTTATGAGACCATTTGGGTGTCCTGTTACCATTCTCAATACCATAGATCATTTAGGCAAATTTGATGGTAAGGCTGATGAAGGTTTCTTTATTGGATACTCTTTGAATAGTAAAGCCTTTAGAGTATTCAATAGTAGAACAAGGATAGTGGAAGAAAACTTGCATATTAGGTTTAGTGAGAGTACACCTAATGTTGTAGGTAGTGGACTAGATTGGCTATTTGATATTGATGCACTAACAAGAATAATGAATTATGAGCCAATCATTGCAGGTACACAATCTAATGATTTTGTAGGTACAAAAGCAAGTAATAATGCAGGTCAAGCTAGAAAGGAGACAAAACCTGTCAAAGATTACATTTTGCTACCATTATAGACTACTGATCTACCATTTTCCCAAAATCCAAAGAGTTCTCATGATGATGGATCCAAACCTTCAAGTGATGATGGAAAGAAGGTTGATGAAGATCCAAGAAAAGAAAGTGAATGAAATGATCAAGAGAAGGAAGATAATGTTAACAGCACTAACAATTTTAATGCTGCTGGCACAAATGCGGTTAATGTTGTTGGTGGAAAAACAAGCATTGAACTTCCATTTGATCCAAATATGCTTGCGTTTGGTCAGATTATAGCATATTTGGACTTCTCTATAGATGATTGTAGATGATGGTGCAGTGGCTGACATGAACAATTTGGATACAACAATCCAAGTCAGTCCTATTCCAACTACAAGAATTCATAAAGATCATCCTCTTAATTAAGTGATTGAAGATTTGCAATCAGCTACACAAACAAGTAAGATGTCAAATAATTTGGAGAAATATGGATTTGTTAGTACTATTTAACAAAGAACAAACCATAAAGACCTTCAAAACTGCTTGTTTACTTGCTTTTTATCACAGGAAGAACCCAAAAAGGTAATTCATGAATTAAAGGATCCAAGCTGGATAGAGGCTATGTAGGAAGAGCTTCTACAATTCAAGTTACAAGAAGTTTGGACTTTAGTGGATTTACTAAATGGAAAAAGGGCTATAGGTTCTAAATGGGTTTTCAGGAATAAAAAGGGATGAAAGGGGAATTATGATAAGAAGTAAAGCAAGATTGGTTGCTCAAGGATATACACAAGAAGAAGGGATTGACTATGATGAAGTCTTTGCCCCTGTTGCAAGAATTAAAGCAATTAGGCTATTTTTAGCTTATGCTTCATTTAAAGATTTTGTGGTGTTTCCAAATGGAGGTAAAGTGTTTCTCTATGGGAAGATTTGTGAAGAAGGGTGTTATACGTATATTAACCCACCAGGATATGTAGATTCAAACATTCTGATAGAGTATATAACGGTTGAAAAAAAGTACTGTATGGACTACATCAAAGCTCTTAGAGCTGGTATGAAACCTTGTAAACATTATATGTTGGACAATGGGGTTTCAATGAGGGAAATTAACAAGACCTTATTCATTCAAAAGGCAACAAAAGGTGATTTATTTTACTGGTCAACCTATATGTGGATGATATCATCTTTGGTTCAATAAAAGATAGAGCTTATGCATTGCATTTGAGAGTTGATGCTATGAGAAATTTAATAGATTAGTTATATGGTGAGAAACTTACACTTCTTCGTAGATTTAAGTGAAGCAGAAGAGGATGGCTTATTTAATTAGTCCAAGACAAATTTGTGAAGAAATTTTAAAGAAAATTTAGTTTACGAGTCAAGACTTACAAGCACAGCCAATAGAGGCAACTCAAAAAGCATCTGTTCAAGGATGAAGCATGGTGTAGAAGTGGTGTTCTTATGTATATTGTCAATGATTGGTTCATTAATGTATATTACATCTTCTAAGGACCTGTACATCTTGTTCTGCAGGTTTATTGGGTTGCCGTTGTGCTAGATACACATGTAAACCCAAAAGTTTCACATCTTCATGCTGTGAAAAGGATTTTAGGTACTTAAAAGGTTAACCAATTTGGGCCTTTAGTATCAAAAGATTCTTCCTTTTGATGTGGTAGCATACACTAATTGTGATTATGCTAGTGCAAGCTTGGAATAGGAAGTCTTCAATAAGAGGTTGTCAATTTCTTGGATTGTAGATTATTATCTTGGCATGCAAGAAACATACAGTGGTTGCAAATTCCCATCAGAAGCTGAGTTTTGTGGCTGCTTCAAGTTGTTGTGACAAGTGATTTCGGATTCATAATCAACTATCTTGATTATGCGTATAATTTTATGCATACAAAATCTGATATTGATTATAACAGTACTATTTGCATATTTAAAAATCCTCCTGTTTTTCATTCATTAAACAATGCTTATAGAGATCTGACATCATTGTTAGTAGAGATTTGCAATGTACAAAAATTGATTCAATTGGTTCAAATCCATACTGACAAGAATGTTGCAGATTTGCTCTAAAAAAGCTTTTGTTGTAGTTGATTCAATACTTTGATTGTTAGTATTGGATGAATAAACATTTAAAGTCTTTAATCTCTCTTATGTTTTTGTAGAGTTTTGTCTGAATTTATATGTTTTCATGTCAATTATATAGTTTTGATATTAAGTAATATTAGTACTGCTGGGTTATTACTTTAATTCACTCCCCCCTTGACTGCAGTTTCCCTACTCGTTAGCTATACTTAATATGTTAGGTATATGACTAGATATTGGTGAAAATTGTATGGCTTGTGTTTTCTTGGTTGTTGGACTAACATTTTTGTGGGAAAAGCAAAGAAAAAGTGTTAAAATTGATGTTGAGAAAAAGTTTTGTTTAGAATGGATATTGGAGTTTAATGCTTGGTGACACTCAAAATGATGCTTGTAGGTTAACATTACTACCTGGGACCTGCTGTGAAAGTTAATGCTGTTAAGGTTTGCTGATACTCATAATATGGTCGTATTTTTGTCTAAACCCACAAAGAGTGATGTGTTTGAACAAATAGTTGATTTTTTTGAATGCACACCCTATAAGGTATGCATTAATGATTAATCCAACTATATATATTTCTTGCATTGAACAATTCTGGTCTACTGTCAAGGTCTATCAATAGGGAAGCACAATTACATGCCCTAGTAGATGGCAAGAAGATAATCGTCACTGAATCATCTGTTAGAAGGGATCTTCAACTAGCAGATGATGAAGGTGTTGAGTGTTTATCAAATTCTACCATTTTTGAACAACTTGCATTGATGGGGTATGAGAAAATTTCACAAAAACTAACTTTTTTTAAACCATTCTTTTCCCCACAATGGAAATTTCTAATTCATACTATTTACAGTGTCTATGTCCAAAGACTACTTCATTGAATGCGTTTAGTAGTACTATAGCATCTGCCATTATCTGTTTAGCTACAAACCAGAATGCGTTTAGTAGTACTTGGATAATTTGTCTAGCAAATTTTTAATGTATCCAAGGTTTGTACAAGTATTTTTGGATCAACAACTTGATGGGCTGCCAACTTATAAGAGAATTTATGTTGCACCCTCTTACACTAAAAAGATTTTTGGAAATATGAGAAGGGTAGGCAAAGGTTTTTCTAGTAGAGTAACACCTTTATTTCAAACAATGGTGCTACAAAACCAATCACAATTGGGTGAAGGTTTAGCAATTCCAACTGATCCCCATCACATAACCACCTTTATTCAACCATCTACTCAACCTCAAAAGACACAACAACCTAGGAAGCCTAAGAGAAAGGACACTCAGGTACCTCAGCTTAGTGATCCTATTGAAAATTTTGTAGATGAGGCTGTCCATAAGGAGTTGGGTGACAGTTTGGTAAGGGTTGCCACTACTGCTTCTAGCTTAGAATAAAAGCCAGAGCTGGAAAGTTGGTAACATAAAATAAGACCCTTAGCCAAGGCAACACTTAATGAAATTCTAGTTCCTTAGGAACTACTTTAGGTGGATTAAGGTCCCAGGTTTGCCAGGAAACCATGAGTGTATTACTATTGCTCAAACTAGGTTTGAGAATGTATCTAAACATTCCAATGATTCACTGCTCGCAAGAGGTAACATACTTCAAAGTGATGGGGATAGACTTAAACTTGATGAATTAATGGCACTATGCACCACTTTACAAAACCGGGTTCTTGATTTAGAGAAGACAAAGACCACTCAACATAATGAGATTGCTAATTTGAAAAGGAGGGTCAAAAAGCTTGAAAAGAAAAATAGGTCAAGAACTCATAAGTTAAAGAGATTATATAAAGTTGGTTTGACTGCTAGGGTAGAATCCTCTGATAATGAAGAAAGTTTGGGTGAGGATGCATCCAAACAGGGGAGGATGATGCTATTGTGTTGTTGGAAGAAATACCTTGGTTAGTGTTCAAAATGTGGATGAAGAGATGTTTGATGTGAATGTTTTAGATGGTGAGGAAGTGTTTGTTGCAGAGCAAGAAGTTGCTATTAAAGATGTAAATAATGAAGTTAATGTTGTTGAAGAAGTAGTTCAAGTTATTAACACTACTAAGTTATTTACTGATGCTGCTCAAGTTAGTGCTGCTGGTAATGTAGTTAGTACTGCTGGTGATGCAACAACTATTAGTGCTGCTACAACAACAACTGCTACAATTACAACTGTTGATGATATTACTTTGGCTCAAGCACTTATGGAAATAAAAAGTACAAAACCCAAAGAGAAAGGGTTGTTATACAAGAGCTGGGTGAATCTACAACAACAATATCTTCACAACTATCTTCACAACAATCACAAGACAAAGGTAAAGGAATATTGATAGAACCTATAAAGAAGAAAGATATAATCAGTCTTGATGAGAAGCTGCTTTAAAATACAATACTGATTTTGATAAGAAGAAAGACTTGCAAGATGAGAAAGCTTGAAAAAAGAAAAAGAAGCCCATTTGCCCTTGATTGAAACATGGGAATGATATTACTGCAAAAGATTAATGCTGATCTCTATTTGGCTGATAAGATTACAAGCACCAGAACAAGAAGAGTTGTCTATTGAAGAAAAGGCTTACAATATATTCAAAATCTTAGACAATGAAGAAACATTTTATGCAGCTAAAAGAGCAGAAGAGAACAGGAAACAAGACCAACAACAAAAGCTCAACAGAGAAAGATAATGTGTACTTACCTAAAGAACATGGAAGGATACAAGCTCAAAGATTTGATGTTTAAAGAGTTTGATTTTATCCAAGAGATGTTTAACAAAGCATTAAAAGGGTAAATACATTTGAATACTTTAGAACAAAGTTGGTAGAAGGCAAAGAAAAGAGAACATGAACAAAGCTGATACAAAGAAGAATGCTAAAAGAAGCAAAGGTGGAAGATGACATAAGAAGAAAACAACGAGCTGAAACTGTGTTTGGAAATTCATTCCTGAGAAAGAAGGTAACAATTGATGCTATACCTTTAGCTGTTAAGTCTCTAAGTATTGTTGGCTGGAAGATTTATAAAGAATGAAAGAAAAAGCTATTATTAAATAATGAGAGCTGATGGAAAGTCTTAAAATACATGATCTTTAGTCAAATGCTTAAAAGTTTGACGGAATGGATTTGGAATAGATTTGAACAAAGTTGGTAAAAGCTAAATATGAGTCAACAATGACAGTAGAAGACATTGGATTTGTTGTTATGGGTGATTTGAAATAACAATGTTTGATACACATGTATAAAAGGATAATGTATGGAGGAATCAACAAGAATACAAAGTGTTGGTTTGGAAGCAGTCATGGACTCCTGTAGCAGTACATTCATTGAAGGAGCAACATTTACAGATTTATATGTGTAGAGAAGAAGTGGTAACACACCAAATTCGTGTCGCAGCGGAATGATGTGTACAGGGGCGTTACTTCATAATACAACAGCACAAGATACAGGAGAACGACCTCTAAATGTTGTTTGAAAAGTAATCTCATTAATTTTCTTGAAATTGATATAACATTTGTCCCATGATTGCATCATAATGAAAAGCTTGAAAACAATACAATGAGATTTGATCATTTGTAGGTAAGTAAAAATCCATAAATCGAAATCTTTTCAAATTTATAAACTCAATGCACATCAAGTAAGCCAAAAGACCCCTATTCTACCTGAGAAAAAACATGCTGAAAAGTGTCAAAATTAAAGTTGGTGAGTTCATAGAGTTTTGTAAGTATAAATGTAAATGTTGGAATCCAAAGATTTATAAAGTATATATGACCATTTAAATCTCTATAATAATAGCCAAAAACAAGTTAACGAGTAAATTTAGAACCGGAAAGAGTTTAGTGTTTTATGCTTCGCCGCAAATATATTGATAAGTGTCTGAGATTAGTAATGTTCAATAAGTAGTATGACAGTGTTATCGTTGATTTTCCAAAATGTATGGGTCTCTACTTTAAAAGATACTAGTACCAAATATATAATATCTACTATTGTGCTAAAGTCAAGATACTGAGATCGACATCTATGTATGCAATTTAATGCAAAAAAATGCTCGTGTAGATGTTCAACCCGTAACATCGAAATGTTCTCGACATGTATGCATTAGTTGTTTCAGTACTGTTGAAAATAGTGAGAGCTACTCACCCGATACGGGATGTCAATCCAAATAGATCTTTTATACACTCGTGCTTCCTCAAAACCGGTCCTCGGTCAAGAATTTACTTTCATGATAATGGGCAATGGTGGGCTTATGTTACTTTGGCACATGGTTAATTTGGAGATGATAACTGAAAAAACACTTGGTCCAATAAAAATTAACCATTGTATTCGGCAATAGATTTTGAGTACTTAAATCCATAAAGTAGAAAAGAGTATGATATATTCCAAGTAATTGAGTTTGTAATGAGTATGTAAACAATTTCGTAAACGTGTATGCAAATGAGTATGTGACAAAGTATTAAACCAAGTTTGTAATCAACCATGAAATTGGTTTGTATTGAAATTTTGCAAAATCAAAATATGTAATCAAGTGTGTAGAATAGTATGTTAAAAGATATTGTAAAACGTAACATGTAAATAAGTTGTATTGAGCATGGATTCTCCCTGAGATTTGTAAATGTAAAATGTAAAAAAAGTGAAAGAGGGGCTTATAAACTACATCGATGTTGTAGACTGATTGGTGGGATATGCGCATATGAGTGCCAGACAAAACGGAAACTGGAACAACTCGACCAAGAAGTTGCGGTTTATCTTAACGGCTAGGAACCACTAGCCTAGGATAACGTACTTGGGTTTTCCGATGAATGAGTACACCAACGCGACACGTTGATAAAAAGATTTAGATTTAAAGTTGTAATAGTTTGGTGGTTGGTTAAATAAATAAATCAAAAGCATATATAATTCATAGGATGAATCATATAGCGGTTATGTAATTATATCCGTTTATATTACATATAAAAAATAAGAATTTTATAATTCATATGAGTGATTTATGTAATAAAGACAAAACAATCAAAAGAATATTCAAAATATATACATACTTTGCAAATTGTATTCTTTAAGAAACGTGAGTAAATGATTAGACAAAATAATTCGACACAGTAATGCCAGAACCCCACAACAAAATGGGGTTGCTGAAAGAAAGAATAGAACCCTCATTGAGGCAGCAAGAACTATGCTTGCTGACTCTAAGTTGCCTACCATGTTTTGGACAGAAGCAGTTAGTACTGCTTGTTATGTTTTGAACAGGGTTCTAGTGACTAAACCCCATAACAAGACACCTTATGAACTAGTGTCTGGGAAAGTTCCCAACATCAGTCATCTTAAACCTTTTGGGTGTCTTGTGACCATACTTAACACCAGTGACCATTTGGGAAAATTTGAGGGAAAAGCTGATGAAGGTTTTATTGTTGGGTATGCTGCTCATAGTAAGGCTTATAGGGTCTACAACTTATCCAGCAAAAAGATAGAAGAAACACTTAATCTGAGATATCTTGAAGATAAACCTAATGTTCAGGGTTTGGGTCATGAGTGGTATTTTGACCTTGACTATTTGACTGATTCTTTAGGTTATACTCGCTTCAAAACTAATCAACCTGCAGGTACCCACAATACTAACATACATGCAGGTACTCAAGATGATTCAGATTCAGAGTGTGATGAACAAGTTATTGTTGTTCCTTCTTTTCCTTCTAACTCCTTTTCAGGTCCTAAGGATCATGCAGTTTCTGAATTGGTGGAGAGCAGTTCAGATTATGCAGAGGAACTTGCTCGGCTTCAAAAACAAGCATATGAAGCCAATGCTACAGCTGAGAAGCATCTGAGTCCAGCTGATCTTGCAGCCAGTAGGAATAGGGTTCCTGCTGGTAAGGTTGTTCCTGCTGCTGATGTTTCTGTTGGTCATTCTCAAACCTCCACTCCTGTTTGCCCACCTGTTCATACTGCTGCACCATCATTTCCTCCTGGTCACTACATTGGGCGCAAGTGACATTCTACAGATATCTTTATCCTTCTGACTTGCAAATTCCATGTCTCATTGTTCAGAAATGGTATGGACATATACCATCATCCTGGGACATTGCATTTCTCCTCCTCTTTTCTCATATGATGATGATTTTGGTGGTACTGGTCACCAACTTCAGCCCAAGTGTAGTTGTTGGTGTCTGTTCTTCCCTACTAATTGAGGCGTGTTACACTAGTAACTCCTCAATCACAGATACTTGGTGGGATCTTCACTTCAACCTGTTCAGACTAGAGGTACATTGAGAAGTTAAATTTGGTTGCAAGTGCTTTTGTTTGCTATGCTCATGATCAACAAAGGAATAATCTCACAAACTATTTTACTTTGTCTGTTTGCTTTGGTTTCCCTTTCACAACTTGAACCTAGCTTGTTGCTCAATCTTTAATGATCCTGACTTGGGTTGAAGTCGAAGCTACTGCAAGAGGATGATGCATCAGTTTTAGTAATAGAAAGTATGGAAGCTTGTACCCTCTCTCCTAAAGGGAAATTTGCCATTGATACTAAATTGGATTCTGAAGAACAACAAGAGATGCAGAGTAGTGTTGTCAGGAATAAAGACAGGTTGGTTTAGTCAGGTCATAGGCAAAAAAGGAAGGCATTGACTATAATGAGGTTTTTTCTCTAGTTGCTGATAGATTGAAGCTATTAGACTCCTTCTAGCATTTGCCTCATATATGGGATTTATGATATATCAAATGGTTGTGAGAGTGGCTTTCCTATATGGGAAATTGTAGAAGAAGTGTATGTTACTCAACCTTAGATTTGAAGATCTCATTTACTAATGCACATGGTTACAGAGGTTTGTGAAAGCTTGAATGGTCTTCATCAAGCACCAAGGGCCCTGGTATGCCAGATTATATACTATTTCTGTTAAAGTTAATTACAGAAGAGGGCACAATTGACAAAACTCTTTTCATAGAAGGAATTCCAGAGGGATTCTCCTTACTTGTTCAGGTCTATGTAGATGACATTTATTGGGGGTCTACTAACCAGGCACCTGTGTGATGAGTTTGAGGTCTTGATGAAAGGGAATTTGAGATGTCAGTATATGGGTGAGTTAACTTTTTTCTTGGCTTCAAGTGAAGCAGATGGAACCCAGATAGGATCTTTATAAGCCAGAATAAGTATGTCCAGGACATGCTTTAAGAAATTTGATATGGAGAATGGTGACAGCTAACAACACCTTTTGAAGCTTCAAAGCCTATATCCAAGGATGAACCTGAGATGCTGTAAATAGTTCACTTTATAAAGACCATGATAGGTTCCCTCATGTATTTTGACAGCTCAAGGGCCTGCTTTTCCAGTTTGCAGCGAGTGCTTGTTATAGACACCAGTTAACCTTTGCCTTCAACTTGAATGCAGTCAAGAAGATTCTTTACGTACCTTAAAGGCCAACCAAAAAAACTAGGTCTTGGTACAAGAGATTTCCTTGGTGTTGGAAGATACCAGTGATTAGTGATTATGTGGTTTCTCATGATGATAGGAAAATCCACAATGGTGGATGTCAATTTCTTTGGTTAGATAGGTTGATTTCTTGGCAGTGCAAAAAACAAACCATTGTGGCTACCTCTTCACTGAAGCAGAATATGTTGCTGCTGCTAACTGTTGTGGTCAGGTACTTTGGATTCAAAATCAATTGCTTGATTATGGGCTCAACTTTATGAACACCAAATTTTTTATTGACAATCAAAGTACCATTTGCCTTGTTAAAAATCCAGTTTTTCACCAAAGAACAAAGCACATAGAAATTAGGCACCATTTTATTAGAAATACAAATGAGAAACATCTCATTCAGGTGTTTAAGATCCACACAGATAAAAATGTGGCTGATTTGTTAACCAAGGCATTTGATGGACCTAGATTTCTTCATCTAGTGGTTCACATTGGGATGCTTAATCCCTAGATGCCATGGTTAAGGGGAGGATTTGGGTCCAAGGGGAGGACTGTAATTGTAAAATTGTTCTAAGTAGTTGGTTTTTACTTTTAATTTTTCCACTTAATTTTTCTTCTGGTAGTTTTTCATTTTTCTACTGATAGCTTTCGTTGTTTTATGCCTAGTCAAGTTTTTCCATGTATATGTTTTCGGTTTTTGGTTAAGATTATGCGATAATTTGGTTTTTATGTGTGGTTTTGCATGAAGAAAGCGTCATTATACTGATGAACATATCATTCTGTTGGTTGAGCTGGTTTGTCTATTGGTGAGGGAGTTCCTACTGGTAGCTTTAAATGTTTCTACTGGTAGAACTGTTCCTGCTGGTTTTGTTAGTTTGATTTCGAGTTGACTTTTCTTTGAGCATAACTTAAATTGAGTTCTACTCTAATTAAAAGTTATAGGTGAGAAAATTGGGGATATTAATTCAACAAAGGGTCCTAATTTAAAGGGATAAGTACACTTTACCTCTTACCTAAATTCAAAACCCTAATTTTTACTGCCCCTTTTCTCACACCTCTCTCTCTCTTTGGAAAATCAATTCCTACTAGCAAACAACCAGTAGTAACTCTCCTTCCACCACCTGGTACCAACACTCAATTCGCATTTTTTTGGTTATAATCATACAAATGGCCGATCTAAAATATCGTGATGAAACAATAGGTTGGTTTCTTGGAGGAACCTGTAGGGAGTGCAGGGGGGGGTGGGGAGGTGGGGGGGGGAAATATCATCAGGTTCTTGATTTTTTAAGGAGTTCACATATCAGGTATGCTATCAACCATGACCTAATCATATATGACTCTTTGGTCAAACAATTTTGGTCAACGGCCTCCCTCGGAACATTTGAGGAAGGCCCACCAGCTATAATAGCCACCATTGATAGAACCCCCTATACAATCACTATAATCACCTGGTTACGAGTCTACTTCAACTAATAAAAATGAAGGGGGGGTTGAGGACTTACCTTCGGCTGATACATTTATTTAGGGTATGGATAATATGGGGTAACTACGGAGGGAAAACTGACCTTCCATAAGAAAAGTTTCTCACCTCATGGCGGTTCATTGTACCACACAATCTTTGCATTGTCTCAGCACCAAGACTGGTGTGCTGGGATCTATTTTGGAGTTCTGTGGCATAACTGCTTTTATACTGTTTAAACTGAGGGAAGGAAGTTTAACTGGTCAAAGCTATTTCTTTTGAGAATGGTTGAACAAACATTACCAATCCTAATGGTTTTTGCTGTTTTTTCAAAGTCATGATTGTCTACAATATTGTGATGTTTTTGAAAATATGAAATCTAGAAATTCAAATACCCGAGTATCATGTTTAAGCTAACCAAGTTTTAGATTGTTATTGCAAACATCGTTGGACTCAATTTCTTGGGGATACACTTTGCCACTACGTAGCAACATTGCTTCCCTCCCTGCTCTACTGCTATAGCAGGTTGACAGCTTCAACGTAGAGGCTGATTGATCCCAACTATCCACATACTGTAACAACCCCCAAATCTTGTGTCGCAGCGGAATATGTCAGGGCGGCATTACTTCTATAATTACTAACAGTCAAGACTACAAGGAGGAACGACCTCCTAAATGTGAATGTTTGTAAAAAACAATACATCGTAAATTTTCTGAAACTAAAATAAATAATAGTTGTCCCATATTGCATCACCATGGAAAAACTTGAATTGTAAGACTCCAATGACATCAAATAATCCAAAGCATCTAAATCTCTCTGAGAAATACTTGCGTTAAAAGTTGTCAACATTAAAGTTGTGTGTGTTATACGAGTTTTGTAGTATAAATGTAAATGTTGGAATCAAAGATTTATAAAGTATGTATGGAGTATTTCAAACCTATTGATAATCGCCAAAAATGTTATAGTAGACCATACATGTAGTAGAACCAAAGGAGTTTAGTGTTTATTGCTTTGCCGTTAATATAATGAAAAGTGTTCAGAATATTAGTATTGTTTAACAAGTAGTATTAATGGACAGTGAATTCGTTGATTTCCAAACATGGTAAGGGTCTACTATGACAAATACTCCGTACCACATAATTAATATCTACTGTTTCGCTAAGCTCATGCCACTGAAGACTCGACTTGTTATGCAATTTAATGCACTAAATGTGCTCCGTGTAGATGTTCAAACCCGCTAAACATCCAAAATTGTTCGGACATGTATGCATTCGTTGTTTTGGACCTCCAAACTAGTGAGAAGCTACTCACCCGATACAGGATGGATCAATTCCCAAAAAAAATTGATCTTTTTATACACTCGCGCTCCCTTCAAGCGATCCTTCCGGTCAAGAAATGACAGGTTCATGATTAATGGGCAATGGTGGGTTATGTTACTTAGCACATGTAAACAGGAGATGATAACCGAAACATTGTGTCCAATAAAATTAACTGTTGTTTCGTAAATAGCTTTGAGTACTTAAATCCATAAGTAGAAAAGAGTGTGATATAAATCAAGTAGTTGAGTTCGAAATGAGTATGTAAACAATTTCGTAAACATGTATGCAAATGAGTATGTGACAAAGTATGAAACCAAGTTTGTAATGAATTGCAAAATCAAGTATGTAAACCAAATGTGTAGAATAGTATGTAAAAGATATTGTAAACGAATATGTAAACAAGTTGTATTGAGCATGTATTCTCCCCCGAGATTTGTAAAGTAAATGTAAAACAAGTGAAAGAGGGGCTATAAACTCACATCGATGATGAAGAACAATTGACAGATGGGCATCTACTATGCCAACTCAAACGGAAGATGAACGGCTCGATCAAGAAGTTGCAGCTTAACTTAACTGCTAAGTCTCACTTTGCCTAGGTAAGCGTTTGGTTTCCCCCCCCCCACCACCTTTCCCCCCCCCACCTCGATGAATTGTTATGTCAACGCGACACGTTGATAAAAGATTTAGATTTAAAAGTTGTATAGTTTGCTAGTAGGTTTTAAATTTTTTTTTTTTTTTAATAAATAATTGAAAAATATATGCAAGTGTGTATTCTTATATATACTTACATGAAAAATACCCTTATTTATTTCCTACCGTGAATTATATACAAAGACAAACAATCAAAAGATTAATGAAAAGTATTATATACCTTGCAGGTATTTATATAATAAGGGTGTGAATAATTAATTAAACCAATTTGTTTGATCAACCATTTATTTATTGTAAAGGCTTTGTACAAAGGTTGACCCATGTCTTACGTTATGAATCAATCACCATGTTTGTAATCAGTTTATAATCATATAAAATATAAAATAAGTATTTTATTAAATATATTTGTTCTTCGTCGAGGTTCGCGTCTAAAACAGTTTCGGTTATTCTCAATGTTACAAAAATATAGTTTTCGTTCGTTTGTCAGTTATTGTTATGTTATATTTTATATATATCGTAAAATAATAACTTTGTCTCTTCATTCGGTTTCTAAAATGATTAAGTTTTAAGTAAACATTACCTAATTATATATATTTCGTCTTGGACTTTTCGGGTTGTTTAATGTTTTCCTTTTTCGTAAACTTACGTTTTTCCCTTAATCAATATATGTTGCAATCATTTGCCTTCCAATATTTCAAATGCTCGCGTTTTTCTAGATATAGTATATATATGTATATTATTATATCTAAATTAAACAAATTAATAAATATTATATTTATTTAACTATTTAAAACCACCAATAATTATTTATCCGGTTTTAATATTTATTAAAACCTTATGTTATTTTTTTTGATTAAATTATTTGCTTTAACCAAATGAACCCTTATCTGAAAACTTGCTCACCCAAACGCGCCTATTGCTGCCTCTATCCTAAACTCGCACCTCTTTTGTTGACTGCAATCCAAACTCCCCTTTTTGGATGTGACCCCGCTCAAATCAAACGCCTTTTGATGTCAGTTTATAACAGAGCCAAACGCACTCTTATGGCATTTACAGCAGCCAAACACACCCTATGGTTATTACTACTAACCCAAACGCACCCCAACTAATGTTAAATCGAGAAAACAAACACCCCATTCACGTTTTTAAACACCAAACGCACCCTTTTGGTGCTAAACCCGTACCAACGCACCCTGGTCGGTGCAAAACCAAACGGACCCTAGCTGATGCAAAAAAAACCAAACGGACCCTAGCTGATGCAAAAACCCCACGCACCCTTAGGGTGTTTTCTTATACCAAATGCACCATATGTGCATTTATCAGGTGGTGGTGGCCTATCGTAGGCCGTTGCGGCTACTGCAGCCATGGTGTGTGCTAGAAGGAGACGCTGGTTGAGGTGGAGGTCGCGTTGGTGTTGGGGTTGGTTGCGACGTGATGGTTAAAGACCTGGGGGTGATATGATTGGTTTCCTGGAGGGTGGCGCGTGGGAGTAGGCGGCTTTGTGATGGCATGGTTGATGGTAAGGGTGGCGTGGAGATGAAGATGGTAGTAGTGTTGGTGGTTGTGACGAGGTGGTGGATTCACCGGAGAATATGGACGTGCCGGAAATAAATGGAGTGAATGTGGTAGTGATGACTTAAGTGGTGTGGGCAAGCGAAGGGGTGGTGGTCCTAAGTGAGTGCAGGGCTGGCATGTAAAAAAACTCCTCGCCGGAAAAGAGGGATGGCGCCGGATTATTGAGTGCGGTTGAGGGGATATGATGATTTTTAGTATTGAAATATTGGGTTACACTAATTTTTGGGTTGTATTTATATTCGAAAATAAAGTTGTTAAAATGAATTGTAACGTATCTAATCGTTTAGGGTTTTGTGTTGTAAATATTGTTTCATGGGACCAAAGTGTATCTTTGGAATTTAACTGGTTCGTTGGGTCGATTAGGCTAGGTACGGACGGATTTGAAATACGTAACGTGCGGCCATTGTTTTTCTAAATAATTTTTTCCAACAAAATGAGTACTCACTTCGGACTATTATTTTATAAATCTTTTTTATAAATTTATTAAAATGATTATTATTTATTAGTTTGGTACTATTAAGTGTCGCGAGCGAGCTTTGTACGTAAAGTTAAAACTTTATTTTTGAACATTCGCGTTTTTAAACAAACATTTTTGAATGAAATATGAAACGATTTATAAAATATTTTTATTTAATAAAAAGTAATAATTAAATATAAATTTAATTATTTTGGGTCGGTACGCGTTGTGTTCAGAATTTTTGCGAGGGACATTTCAGTCACCTTCTGACTGTTTTCGGATCTCGGTCAAGAAAACTTTATAAGTTGTCAGGATGTCGTTTTGCATCTAAATTGCTTTTGAGTCCGAGTTGGAATACGTGATTTTATGATCGTTCTTATAAGTCAAGCACGACCCTGTAAAGTCAAACATGGTAAAATGGTTATCTTAAAGTTCCGAAAAGTGCGGATGTTACACTTACAGTACTGAGATTTTGACTGACTGCACACTCCCATTGATCACAGGCATCATCACACCTGGACCATCCACCAATTCCTGTTAACGTGCTCAAAGAGATTCTGCACGGGTCCTTTTTTCAGATTCTAACCCTGCCTTCTTCTTTCCATGACTCTATGCATCTGAACCTACACATTTCACTTCACAAAATGTGGAAGATGATGTATTTGGACGGTTCCTTTGATACACTCCAAGTCCACTGAAAGCTCCACCTGTAGGTACCACCTTTAGGAGGTGCTGAGGACACCTAAAAACTAAGCTTGGTGTTCTCTAATGACTTCATCTTGTGCGGAAAATAGTCTCAAGCATCTGATCTAAAAAGCTCACAGTGGTGTTTAGGAGTTTGTTGGAAAATTGGTAAAAGAAGGTTAGGAGTAGGAGGGTAAAACTTGAAAAGGAGAAAGAGGAAGGTTTGTTATGAAAGAATCTTGACTTAGAGGAAGAGGAAGAGACAACGATGCTAATCCTCTCATTAGTGGCCAAGGCAATGCTATGCTGTGATGATTCAGCTGGTTCTACTTAGTTGGTTCCAATGAGGATGATATTCACTCTAGGTTCATCCATTCCCTATGATGGATCAGCTATTCCTCCGATGTCACTACTGGTCTACTGATGCTCCTTTTGACACAGGGAAGTTCCCTTATTGTTGGAGGTAGAACCTCCATGTTGCGAGAAGATCATTCGACAGAGGGAGGAGGACAAGGTTGGTGCAGAAGATGTGCTAGGTGGACTATAGGAGGAAGAAACAAGCTGAGATGAAGGAGAAAAGAGAAGAGCAAAAGCAGAAAAGACCAAAAAAAGGATGTGTTTGGAGTCTGCAATAATATTACACTGATGCTGATTGGAATGAGTTAATGTCAGGTTCATGTACCAGGACTTTCTGCTGTTGTGTTTGGGTTCCTTGATTCCCAATGAGGACAACTTTGCAGGAGAGGATGGTAGTTGATTGCATGAAAGGGACAAAGTTTGTGCTCAAGGTTCCCAAGATAAGAGAATAAGCAATGACTTTATGCACAACAGAGAGATTATATGAGAACCTTTGTCAAAAACCAAAGCTCCACCATCTACTCAACAGGCTGGACAATGAAACATGTGAGGTCCTTTTCTGATGATCAACTCAAAGATGAGTTTGACAAGATTAGACATGCTCTTGCTAATCTGCAATTCACAATCTAAGGAGGTCTCTTAAAAGACAAGGAGCAGATTTAGATCAACCTGATTCAAAGAAGTCTAAAATCCACTCTAAACTCAAAGACTTCTGTTCTGCTGCTATCCAAGACCCATACATCTGCTGGTGTTACACACTGATGTACACCAATCACCTTTTGCTGATTTATCCACCTGCTTACTCCTCCCACTACTAAGGCTTTCATCCCACCCTGATGTTACACCTGATACATCAAAAAACATCTGTCTGTCCTAAATCACCATCTGGTTTTTCCGTACACTTAACTGTTAAGGACATCTAGTCCTAAAACAAGGAAACCATTCTTGTCTGCTGGTTATTATGACATATTAGTACTAGGTGGAAGAATCACTGGGATCAAGAAAAAGTGTCATCTTCTGAAGTAGATTTGTTGCTGGTGATTCACAACCACATGATGTGAAGTACATTCTAAGAAAGCTTCTCAAAGAAGGATGTTGATGTTCCTTATACCACTACTCTACGCACAACAAACTACTTCCTCAACCAAAAAGTTAGTACCAGGAGGAAGCCATTTCGGCGAAAAGTGTGTTTGTTATCCCTTCTCGCTCTACCATTCCTATTGAAGACGAAGATCCTGACGCTGAAAACAAAAGGTGCATCAAGTATGCTTCTGATACAAATTCAGATTCTGATGATGATACACCCGTTAATTTGATGGTGTTGTTGACTGGGAATTACTGCCTACGGGGTTAGGCTGGGTCAATGTTCATCTCCAGGGAAAGTCAATTCTCGCAAAGTGCTTCTCGAGACTTAGCGAATTCATTCACCTAGTTAACTAGAACAGATTTGATGATCATATATGGCCGGGTGATGCAATTTTATCAGGATACGGAAGCTACGGGAGTTGGTCTTGTTCTGTGGGGAGATCTTAAGGTCTTGATAGATTCACCTGAAGTGAATGATGGGAGTGATGTATGGAAGAACCAAAACACTTGGATTATTCAAAGCTGGAAGCTATATTCTTCTACCGGTATTCATGTGTTGGAGACGGTGAGTGGGATTGTGCTACACATGTTTGTTGACAAGAGGTATCCTCTTTCTGTCAATCTTATCGAACGGATGCTTGAACATCAGCTGGAAATTTGTCGCGATACAGTGGGTAATGAACTTACCACTGCAGTTCAGTTGATTGTCTTTCTCAAGAAACAAATTTCTGATTCAAGGCGTCCTAAGGTTCATAACTGGTATTGTTAAGTTTGTTATGTTTATCTTATTACATTTTGTTTTTCTGTTTTCTTTGTAAATTTGTGACGACTTGTTGTAAATGTTGTTTTTTTGTCTCTTGGAACATCTTGATTTTTGGTATACTCTTTTGGGGAAAGATCACTTGGTTTTTAAAACTTTAGATGAGCATTTTGCTTTTCAGACTCATCTTTGTGTTTCATTGATCCATACTGCTAAAACTGGTTTTATGGCAAAATCTTTACCGGGAAATATTTTTTGGTGCAACACTCTATGGTTCTCAATTACCAGGCCGTCAGGCTAGAATCAATTGAGTTTTGGTTTCAATTCCCAGGTCAATGACCAGAATGAATTGATAAAGCTTTAATGATTTGCTTAAAATCATAGAGTTTCTCAACTGACTGATGTTTCACGTACCAATAAGTTGAGATGGTTTGCAATCCACCATGAGAGTAACCCTTTCTGGGTCCCAAGGATTGTCTAGCCCACAAGCAAACGGCTATGTGGTAAAGGCTTATAAAATCCGTTGATGGTTGCCAGCTTACCTAAAAACTGCATGGTTTTCATTGCCTATGTTCTTGAATGAATTAGTGCGCTAGTGCAGAGGGTACGGCTTTGTAAAGACTAATTCAAATCGGTGATGGCTGTAATGACTTGCCTAAAAAGGTCTGTATAGTTCTTCCACTTACTATGATTCATGGTTCTGAAAGGTGGGAAAATGGTTTCACGTCCTCCATGGATTTAACCCTTTTGGGTTCCAATGGACTGACTAGCCCCAAGATGTGAATGGCTACTTGGTAAAAGGCTCATCAAACCCACATTCATGTATCGGTGTGGTGATTCATGTTGCTGTAATCTTTCGTTGCTGAGTTTCTTGTCTCTGATCGCTTTCAAAGTTCTACGTTTGTTTTGGAGATTAGAGCCGCTCGAGGCGGGATGGTTTACAAGTGTAGCTGTTCAATCCTTGGTGCTTTTCATAGGAAAGATCTATCTAGAATAACTGAAAGGCTAACTATGTCAAATTCAAGTTTAGGGGAGCTTGTTAGGAACCTTTGTAATAGATTAAGTTACTACATAGTAGGTATGTAGTTCTATGGTTTAGAGTAAGCAGATTCTGACTGTTGTGGGGTTCCTACTGGTAAGTTAGTACTGGCCAGTTACAATAGTTTCCTGCTCTGTAGTAATAGTATTATGCTTACTCCGGTGTTGCCAACCAACGGTGGCCTTAGTGAAGTTAGTTAGTAATAGGGAATGCATGAGTATCTAGAAGTGTAAACACTTATCACTTTAGCTTTCATTAGGGTTTGTAGTTAGAGTTTCGTGGGTATTTTAACAAACCTCCGAGTTGGGTTATGAATGAACTGAAACTCATTGACTTATTAGATAACACCGTTTATTTATCAATAGAGAGTGATCATAGAGGATCATTGTTTAGTATTCTTTTAACTCTGTTGGTTTTATTCCGCGTAACAATAGTTTCATTGTTAGAGTCTCTCTTAGAGTTGCATGTGATTTACTAATGCTCTACAACCTCAACAGGCATAAAGATCTATCTAGGGGTGGACCTTCAAGTGGTATCAGAGCCTGGAGAGAGCCTCTGTTAGAAGAAAACTTCTTTTACTTCACTCATGACTTTCTACAAATCCATCGCAAAACATTACCATATGCAAATCACACATCAAGTTCTTCATTCACTTTCCCATCAACCATCTGAAACCGTATTCTCTTAGCATCAACTTCTAAACCAGTCTTGAGTTCCAAATTTACACTCACCCTCACAAACTACCCAGTCTCAGCAACATCCAACAATATCACACAACCACAGTCTATATACATTAATGCCAAATTTCCTTACATAAAGAGGAAAGACACACAAAGACAGAATGAATATTGAGACGTGGGGCCATGAAGATGAGTATTGGTTCATGAAACAGTGATCATCAACTTGTGGAACATTGTTTAAATGGAAACAGCAGGAAGGACATGAGAGAGCCAAAGGAATATAATGAATTTTCCACCGTTTCTGTTGAAGAACTTATTGTTGTTCAAAGAGAGACAAAGCAAGAACTTATTGCTACAGTCTCTGCCTGAAGTTCATTAGCTGTCTGATTTCACCATATCATAGATGATATGCAAGGGATTCTTTTGGTTGGCTGTTAATAGCCAGATTTGAGGTAATGATGAGTCTAAGAAATGAGGAAATCAATGCTAAAGCAGTAAGTTTTCAGAACTTTAGAGGTAATCTGAATAGTAAGGTTTGCATAGGGGGATATGACAGGTTTCAGAAGGAGTTTGAGTCATACTCAATCTGATTGCAAGCTAAGCCTGACCATGAAGATATTGCAATATGAAGTGGTTCTCAGAGCTCTTCACCTTCTTGGTCATAGGTGGCATTCACCTCTTAAAACAAAGGGTGGTCTTGTTTACTTAAGCTTTGTATGATCTGTACAAAAGTTATGGACTGTTGTAGATTGATGTGAAAGGTGGTTCAAGCTATGATTCTAGAGGTACTTCTGCTCCTACCCATTCAGCTTTGTAGTTGTGCTAGTTCTTAAATTCAAGTTGACATTCCTGATCAATGCCCACACTGCATACCTCTTTGACTACTACTTCATCAATTCCTGCTGCTTCAAGCAATGTGATTGAAAGTGTTCTCCATTCCTTTGTTGCTGAAAGTGATCCACAACAGCAGATCACTTATGAATATTTTGATCAGATTGGGAAGATGGACTTGGAGGAACTAGATATCAAATGGCAAATGGCAATGTTATCTATTAGGATTAAACAGATTGAAAACGAATGCAGGAAAGAAAAGGTGAGTTTAACAACAAGGATGCTGCCAGTTTGATAAAGGGTAAGGTCAAATGCTTTATTAAATGTTCTGACTTTGGGTCACTTTGCGTTAGATGAATATGTACAAAAAAAAAGGTGGATTCAAAAGCAAGGTACTCTTCATTCAAACTTCAGGAGCTGAATAAGGGAGAAGAAACCAAGGCCTTGTTGTTTATTGATTCTATGGTGAACTGGTCAGATCATGAAGGAGAAGATGTGGAAATTGGTGCTGCTCAAGTATATGGGATGATTGCTGGAGCTGAGGAAGATGTTGCTGATAGTGCTACTGGTGATGTTGCTGGTGATGTTGCTGATGGTTCGTTCCTGTGCTGCCTCTGATTTTTCCCGCATGGGGTATCTCTTCTATGTACAAAACTTGTTCCTTTATGGTTGTGATACATTTTATGCTGAACTTAATAAAAGAATTTGCAATGTAGAAGTTCAATTCAAAGAGTTTTATATCCAGGTTCAGTGCATATAAATGTATATTATAAACTTTAGAACAACATAAAGGGATGGTTCCAAAAGTAATCAGCTAAGCATTAGAAGAAAAAAGTTAGATTATTATCGGCTAATTTGAGATAAACACATACACAACATGTTAAAAATATATGAGAAACTAATGTTGATCAGGCTAATTTGTAAAACCTGGATTATATGGCTAAACTTGAGGAGTCTAGCATGGTTAGACCAAGATGGATAGAAGGATTCTTCAAAAACCTTGATCAAATTGAGCCATAGCTCCAGTTGTCCTCTAGATTAAAATTTGGTTTAGGATTTGGAGTACACTATTGGATCAGATGTTTTGGTTTCGATGATTTGTTTGATTCTATGCCTAGCATCTTTGAACCTCACCTGAGTTGTTGCAGAGAAATCTTCTCTATGACAAGTTTGTCAAAAGCTGTTGGAATGCATGTTGTTCCTCCTCCTATAACAGGAACTTTCATGCCTCCTTCCAACAATCTGATTGATGATACACAGTTTACCTATGGTTCAAAGTCCAATAATTATGTTGAAACTACCTCTGTATCTAATGACTTTGTCTCTTGTGATAACAGTGACAAGTCCTCAGACTCAGAGACCACTGACTTTGCATCCTGTGTTTCATGTGTCAATTCCCTCAAGCTCCAAGACCAATGAACCTTTGCCTCTACCACTAGTTCTGTTGACTTCAAAACAATGACAGAGACTGCTGCTCAACAACCAAGTTCCACCAATGATGATTCTAGTTTTTCTTTTAAGGAGAATGTAAAACCTCTTAGACATCTATGTAATAAGAGTGGAATAAACAGTAGGAGTTTTTGTAAAAGAAAGTCTTTTAGGGTTCTAAGACATGGTTTGTTTGTTGTAGTAAAAATTTCATTGATAAAAGCATTGTGATTTTTATGAGCAACTGATGTAGGAATTGCAATTAATTAACCTCTGTGACTAATGTTGCAATATCCTCTTTTGTACCAAAGCCGCATCTAAATTCTGTGTGTAGGGAAGCAGGAATAGACAAACATCTGTTCCTGGTGGTAGTAGGAATAGACCACCATCTGTTCCTACTGGTAGACCATTTTCTGCTGGTTGGAAAAAATAATTGATGCTTCGAACCTATGAAAGACCATCAAGCATTATTTTTAACCATTTAGTAGGCTATGCGTTATTATTACACATATGGATTTGTAATAAGGAGAAGATGGGGGGAACTGCTATTAAGCCTTCAGCAGGTTGTTCTTGGAGAATTCAAAATCCAAATATGCAATGGGGATCCAAGAATAATAATGAATCTCATCAATCTGCATGGTTTAACTATTAAATGATCCACAAGGCAGGTCCAGGTCAGCAATGACTTGGGTCTCTCATGTATACTAATGTGTGATAACCCCACACCTTTGTTGTCTGTATTGTACATTGTAGGAAATCCTCATCAAGAATAGAGATTTAAGGTATAGTAGTTAGTGGTGTTCCAGAAGATGACAGGAAATAAAGGAGAAATTGGATATATGACTTTGTGAAGATTGTAGGACGGTACTGTTGACTTTTTGGATGGTGAGATGGCAAAATCACTGGAAAAAGGAACCTAAGGACTTCCAATTGAACTTTGAAATGTTTGTATTTGTGGAAGAGCTTCAAAACATTTAACTTGTTCTCTGGATCCAAAATTTGTGATACCAAGAACACAGTTCTTTTACTGATTTAAAGTGTGCCTAGTTCCTCTCTAAGGAGTTCCAACTACCTGAGCTTATCTGGTGGTTCTCAGGAATTCCAAGAGGCACAATCTCTTTACTGTTTCATTTTGTCTGACATCCAAACCTGAAAGAGATGTCCACCTGTTTGCTGCAACTTCATCCTTAGCAGGAGTCTACCAAATGGCATAGACGGATGGCTCATGTGAACTTCAAAAACATGAAACAAGTGGCCTAAGCATGGATTTAGTCCAATCGGTAACCCTCCAAACTCTTCACAAATGAGCACAACTGTGTTCGCATGCAACCAAAGGCTCTCTGCACCAACACAAGGCTTCTTACAAGGCCATCACTGCTGTGAGCACCATTTCTGCTCCTCTCCAGTTACTTCACATGGACCTTTTTGGTCCTACTTCCATCAGAAGCATTGATCACAAGTACTACTCCTTGGTGGTTACAGATGACTTTAGCAGGTTTACTTGGGTTTTCTTTTTGGGGACTAAGGATGAAACATATGGTATCCTTAAGGACTTTATTACTTTTATTGAAAACCAGTTAACTAAAAAGGTTAAAGCCATAAGGTGTGACAATGGGACAGAGTTTAAAAATTCTAAATTAATTGAACTCTGTGGGTCAAAGGGGATTAAAAGGGATTATAGTAATGCCAGAACCCCACAACAAAATGGGGTTGCTGAAAGAAAAAATAGAACCCTCATAGAGGCAGCAAGAACTATGCTTGCTGACTCTAAGTTACCTACCATGTTTTGGACAGAAGCAGTTAGTACTGCTTGTTATGTTTTGAACAGGGTTCTAGTGACTAAACCCCATGACAAGACACCTTATGAACTAGTGTCTGGGAAAGTTCCCAACATCAGTCATCTCAAACCTTTTGGGTGTCTTGTGACCATACTTAACACCAGTGACCACTTGGGAAAATTTGAGGGAAAGGCTGATGAAGGTTTTATTGTTGGGTATGCTGCTCATAGTAAGGCTTATAGGGTCTACAATTTATCCAGCAAAAAGATAGAAGAAACACTTAATCTGAGATATCTTGAAGATAAACCTAATGTTCAGGGTTTGGGTCATGAGTGGTATTTTAACCTTGACTATTTGACTAATTCTTTAGGTTATACTCGTTTCAAGACTAATCAACCTGCAGGTACCCAAGATACTAACATACATGCAGGTACACAAGATGATTCAGATTCAGAGTGTGATGAACAAGTAATTGTTGTTCCTTCTTTTCCTTCTAACTCTTTTTCAAGTCCTAAGGTTCATGACGCTTCTGAAATGGTGGAGATCAGTTCAGATTATGCAGAGGAACTTGCTAAGCTTCAAAAACAAGCATATGAAGCCAATGCTAGAACTGAGAAGCATCTGAGTTAAGCTGATCTTGCAGCCAGTAGGAATAGGGTTCCTGCTGGTAAGATTGATTCTACTGCTGGTGTTTCTTATGGTCATACTGAAACCTCTACTCCTGTTTTTAAACCTGTTCATACTATTGCAACATCACTTCCTCCTGGTCACTCATTGGGCTCAAGTGAACATTCTACAAGATATCCTTCTCCTTCTGACCTTGCAAATTCCATGTCCTCATCTTCAGAAATGGAGGACATACACCACCATCCTGACACTGGCATTTTCTCCTCCTCTTCATATGATGATGATTTTGGTGGTTCTGTTCACAACTTAAGCACAAGTTGTAGTTGTTTGAGTCTGTTTCTACTAAGCGGGTGAACACAATTCATCCTCAATCACAGATACTTGGAGATCTAACTTCACCTGTTCAGACAAGAGGTACATTGAAGAAGTCGAAATTTGGTGCAAGTGCTTTTGTTAGCTATGTTCATGATCAACAAAGGAACAATCACACAGACTATTTACATTATCTGTTTGCTTGTTTTCTATATGGCAGCTTGTCCCTCTACCAGATGGGAAAATGGCTATTGGGACTAAATGGATTCTGAAGAACAAAAGAGATGCCAGAGGTATAGTTGTCAGGAATAAAGCCAGGTTGGTGGTTCAAGGTCATAGGCAAGAGGAGGGCATTGACTATGATGAGGTCTTTGCTCCAGTTGCTAGAATTTAAGCTATTAGACTATTCCTAGCATTTACGTCATATATGGGATTTATGGTATATCAAATGGATGTGAAGAGTGCTTTCCTTTATGGGGAAATTGAAGAAGAAGTTTATGTTACTCAACCTAAGGGATTTGAAGATCCTCATTTACCTAAGCATGTTTACAGAGTTGTGAAAGCTTTATATGGTCTCCATCAAGCACCAAGGGCCTGGTATGCTAGATTGTCTACTTTTCTATTAAAGCATAATTACAGAAGAGGTACAATAGACAAAACTCTTTTCATTAAGAAGAATTCCAGGGATATCATACTAGTTCAGGTCTATGTGGATGACATTATATTTGGGTCTACAAACAAGGCCTGGTGTGATGAGTTTGAGGTCTTGATGAAAGGAGAATTTGAGATGAGTGCTATGGGTGAGTTAACATTTTTCTTAGGCTTACAAGTGAAGCAGGAGCCTGATGGGATCTTTATCAGCCAAGATAAGTATGTCCAGGACATGCTTAAGAAATTTGATATGGAGAGTGTGAGACCTGCAACAACACCCTTTGAAGCTTCAAAGCCAAAATCCAAGGATGAACCTGATGATGCTGTTAATGTTCACTTATACAGATCCATGATAGGTTCCCTCATGTATTTGACAGCTTCAAGGCCTGATATTCAGTTTGCAGTGAGTGCTTGTTCTAGACACCAGGTTACACCTTTGACTTCCAATTTGAATGCAGTCAAGAAGATCTTTAAGTATCTTAAAGGCCAACCAAAACTAGGTCTATGGTACCCAAGAGATTCTCCCTTTGTGTTGGAAGCATATAGTGACAGTGACTATGCTGGTTCTCATGGTGATAGAAAATCAACAACTGGTGGATGTCAATTCCTGGGTAGAAGGTTGATTTCATGGCAGTGCAAAAAGCAAACCATTGTGGCTACTTCTTCCACTGAAGCAGAATATGTTGCTGCTGCTAACTGTTGTGGTCAGGTACTTTGGATTCAAAATCAAATGCTTGATTATGGGTTCAACTTTATGAACACCAAAATTTTTATTGATAATCAAAGTACCATTTGCATTGTTAAAAATCCAGTTTTTCACCAAAGAACAAAGCACATAGAAATTAGGCACCATTTTATTAGAGATGCAAATGAGAAAAATCTTATTCAGGTGCTTAAGATTCACACAGATGAAAATGTGGCTGATTTGTTAACCAAGGCATTTGATGGACCTAGGTTTAATCATCTAGTGGTTCACATTGGGATGCTTAATCCCTAGATGCCATGGTTAAGGGGAGGATTTGAGTCCAAGGGGAGGACTACTTTTGTAAAATTTTCTAAGTAGTAGGTTTTTCTTGTATGTTTACCACTTAGTTTTCAACATATTTTTCTTCTGGTAGTTTTCATTTTTTTTCTACTGATAGTTTTAGTTGATTATGGTAGTTAAATTTTTCCTTTTCATTGTATATGTTTTGTGTGTTTTGGTCTAACCTTTTGCAGATGAATGATTCATGAGTGTGAATTTGCATGGAGAATGTGGCCTTATACTGATGATAAAGTACTCATTTTGGGTTGGTTAAGTGTCTTTTCTGGTGTTGCAAGAGTTCCTACTGGTAGCTTTACTTGTTCCTACTGGTAGAACAATTCCTACTGGTCTTGTTAGTTTTCTTTAGGGTTGACTTTTCTTTGAGCGGGTGTCTTAAATTGAGTTTTACTTTAATTCAAAGTTATAGTTGAGACAATTGGGCATTTAATTCATCAAAGGGTCACCTATTTAAAGGGATAATTACTCTTTACTCTCATTTTTACAGTTACTTTTTAGATCAAACCCTAATTTTTAACAGCCCTTTTTACTCACTCCACTCACTCTTTGAAAAACTCGATTTCCTCTACCAACCAGTAGTAACTTACCCTTGCAATCATACACCAGCACTAACACTCAACCACATTCTTTGTAATCATCAAATCAATGGCCGCACTTAAGTATCATGATGAGCACAACAAGGTGGGTTTCTTAGAGTGAACACAATAAGGTTGGCTTCTTGGAGAAACCAAAAGGGAGTGCTGACTATCATGAGGTTCTTGATTTTTTAAGGAGTTCGCACATCAGGTATGCTATTAGCCATGACCCACTCATCTATGACTCTTTGGTCAAACAATTTTGGTCAACGGCCTCCCTCGGAACATTTGAGGAAGGCCCACCAGCTATAATAGCCACCATTGATAGAACCCCCTATACAATCACTGAATCATTAGTTCGAAGTCAACTTCAACTAGATGATGAAGGGGGGGTTGAGGACTTACCAATTGCTGACATATATTTGGGGATGGATAATATGGGCTATCCTTCTGAAGGTAAACTGACCTTTCATAAGAACAAGTTCTCACCTCAATGGAGGTTCATTGTCCACACTATCTTGCATTGTCTCAGTACCAAATCAGGTAGCTGGGATCAATTTGGAAGCTCATTGGCTATTGCTCTTATTTGTTTGACTGAGGGGAGGAGGTATAATTGGTCAAGCTATATTTTCAAAGGGATGGTTAACAACATCAACAATCCTAAAAAGTTTTTGATGTTTCCTAGGTTTCTTCAAATGATTTTGGAAATTGAACCTAGGAATACCAAACAATATCATGCTTTTAAACTGACAAGCAAAATGTTTGCTAACATGAGGTTAAATTTTCAAGGGGACCACATGCCACTTTTGGGTACAATGCTTCCCCCTGCTCAAGCTGCTATTGCAGGTGAAAGTTCAGGGGAAGCTGCACCATCTAACCCTCAGACTGTCCCTGAGACTATCACTGAACCTGATCACTCTCATGATCATGAATCCACACCACCCAGACCAACAACTACTACTTCTAGTGCTCCAGTGAATGAGCAGGGTCCCTCTTCAGACCCTAACATTGCCTCTTCTTCAAGACCTCATGAGTCTGCTCCTGACCTATTCACTTCCACAAATGTGGAAGATGAAACAATGGGAGGTTCTTTTCATACCTCACCTCCTAGGTCCACTCAAGCTCCACCTGAAGGTACAACCTCAGGAGGTGCTGAGGACCTTGATAAACTAACAGCTTTGTCTTCTCTAGTGTCCACTCTTGTGCAGAAAGTGAATACTCAAGAATCTGAACTTAAAGCACACAAGCTGCTGTTCAAGGAGGTAGTAGGAAAGCTGGTTAAGAAGGTAAAATTGTTGGAGGATAAACTCAAAGGTAGAAAAAGGAAGTTTGTGATGACTGATTCTGACAAGGAAGAGGATGCTGAGCAAGATGTGGATCCTCTTATCAAGCTGGCTAAGGCAGCTGCTACAGCTGCTGCTGCTTCAGCTGTTCCTACTGGTGGTTCTCATGAAGCTGATATTCCGCCTAGTTCCTCTATTCCTTCTGATGAGTTTGCTGGTGGTTCTGATGTTCCTGCTGGTGCTACTACTGGTCCTTCTGCTGATCCTTCCAACAAGGGTAAATCTCCTTTGTTGGAAAAAGACCCTCCAGTCAGAGAAAGAACATTTAGGCAAAGAGAGGAAGACAAGTTAGGTAAAGAAGCTGCTAGGAGAATGTATGAAGAACAGCAAGATGAGTTAGAAAGAGAGAGAGAAGAGATGCAGAGGAAAAGACAACAGGATGTGCTGAATTCAGCAAAATACTATACAGATTCTGATTGGACTGACATAATGGGTCAAGTTCATGCCAATCAAGGACTTACTGCTGATCTTTTGGGTCCTGATGTCAATGAAGATAACTTTGCTGAAAGAATGGTAGCTCTGATTGCTAAAAGAAGAAGAGATTTTGCTGCACAGAGGTTTCAGGACAAGAGGAATAAACCTATGACCTATGCACAACAGAAGGCTTATATGAGAACTTTTGTGAAGAATCAAAGCTCCACCATTTATACTACAAGATGGACCATGAAGCATGTGAAGTCATTTTCTGATGATCAACTCAAAACTGAGTTTGACAAAATCAGAACAGCTGTTGCAGAATTAAAATCTCTAAACATCAGGAGGTCTCTTAAAAGACCTGGTGCAGATTTGGAACAAGCTAGTTCAAAGAAGTCCAAACCAACTGAAGCTCCAAAGTCTTCTGTTCCTGATGAATCACAACAACCATCTGCTAAAGTTCCACCTACTGCTACTCAACAACCATCTGAATTTTCATCATAACCTACTGTTCCATCTGCTGAGCCAAGAACCCATTCCTATGGTACCAAGAGAAAGTCTCTTGGAGCTAGGAAGAAGTCCTCTACTGAGTTGGATTTGACTGCTAATGATAAGTCCTTCATTAGAGTTCTCTCTGATGATTCTGATGACTCTGATGATGATGATGACCCTCCTATTTTTTGGCCTGCATTTGCTGCCTGGGAGGTGGTACCTACTGGACTGGGAGATGTCAATGCTTTGTAC
>BQNB010028633.1:0-25057 GCA_026074375.1 Tanacetum coccineum
TACTGAAATGCCGTCAATATCTTTAGGTTGGTATTTAGACTATCCATATCAACGAAAGTAAACGTCGTAATAGAAAACCCTATGTAAATTTAAGAGATCGAATATTAACTCACTTATACAAAGCCTACTTGACCGAGTTTGGGAAGGAAACAAAGTTTAAAAGATGTTTAGCCCTAAGCATCATAAGCAACCTAACTTTGTATGTCGAGAGAGAAAAAGCTCATTTCCATGTTGCATAAAGTAGGCTTTAAAATCTTGGGAGGAGGCTACATACATTTAAAAAATACTACGGCGTTAGACCTGTTCCTTTTAGATAAATTTCAAAGAAACACAACCCGTAGCAGCCCATTCATGTATAAAAGGCAGGGATGCGTATATATAAAGATTGTACCTTGAGCAACTCGGTTTAAGCTCGTACGCATTCAGACGGTGGCTAATGCAGCATTCTAAACCCGATGATCTTGTTTCAGGGTTTACCCATGTTTTTGAGTGGTCGTTTGAAACCGAAGGGCGGGTGGGGTGACTACCTGTGAAAAAACGGGACCAAAAAAGGGAAAACTGAATACCAAAAGTGAACAATAACAACATAATGGCGAAATGTAAAAATTCTCATGGAACCCGGGTAAAAGAGACTTCGAGGCGCAATGGCCACAAACACCTTCTCGTGCTGCCTCACCAAGATACGTCTTAATTTTATCAGGTTGGCTTGTTTTACAGTCTATGATCCTATCACCATCGTCGCACGCCATGGATAGCGGCAACAAAAGGAGCGGTGGCATCGAAGGAGCATAAGCCAAAAGTATAAGCAAGTCAGAACCATAAATCGTGACTTTAAGCAATAATAATAACAATCTCAGCATCAATATCACATTTCAGTGGTATCTAATCAAAAACAATTTTAATCACAAATAAAGCCAAACAACCCTTTTTAGAAACATAAAGAAACATAAACCTAGTGAAGATCATGAAATCAAACAATAACAGTTATATACCTTCTTTATTTCATGCTTAATAAAGCCCAAAAATAGTCACCAAAATTATCGGCAATCAAACACCCAATAATAATTCCACTACCGAAACCATCATCACCAAACAAACCCTGGATCATCTCTTGTTGCAGTAACAAAGGACAAAAGAGCAGACCATACGTAATTGCAGCAAACCCCTTACGAACCACAATTAAAACAAACACCAAGAACAAACCCTAAACCCATGATCTGCTTTTTAGAGAGAGAGCAACAAAGACCGGTGACATCTGTTTTTTAAAGAGAGAAAGAACAGAGGTGGAGGGGTTTTGTTGTAAGAGAGAAGTAACAAAAGAGGTGGAGGGGGTGAAACACGTATCATACACGTGTAGACAAACCTTGGAACAACAAACCCCGAGTCAACAAATTAAAAAAACCGAACATTGAACCGGGTTTGTAGGGGCATTAAAAGCCTCCTCGGGATGACAATCTTGCCTTTTAATAATAAAGGTATAATAATACATGATATCTTTTTTTTATATAGAATACCAAGGCTGCGAACTAGCTAAATTTTTATCAATCAACTATAGCTCGAACTTGAGTTTGACTCGTTAGACTTGAACTATTATCAAACTTAAGCTCGAGCTCAATAAACTAGCTCGAAACACATAACGAATCGAGCTCGAACTTTTCATTTCTCGAGCTCGAGCTTTTATCAAACTTTTCAAGCCTTGATGTACATAAATATTTTCAGTATACATATTCATGTACACAATCTAAATGTTAATGACTTAATGTGAACATTGGTAAAATAATAAAACATTTATCGTATGAGAACTTTTTAAACACTAATGTTCCCAAATGTTTTGTATAAGTATTTTTCTCTTAAGTTCATTGCGTATTTTTTTTAACTTTATTGATGAGTTTAGCTAAAATTTTAACTTTTCGAGTCGAGCTCGAGCCTTTTTTGAATATTGCACGAGCTAATCTTAAGCTTAAATGATTAAAGATCGTCAAGTTATCAAGTCAAACTTAAACATAACTTCTGATTTTTGAGTCGAGCTCGACGCGGCTTAATTATAAGCGTATAAAATACTTCATGGTATCTTTGAAGTGTAAATCTATATATACAAGTAAGCATTGAGACAAATTAAAGAAAGGAAAGGGCCCCACATAAAAAAGTTTATTTCGGCCGCCTGTTTTGTCGTGTCTCTCATCTTCGTCCACCCTCTCCCTTAAATTCTCTTTCTTTTCTTTTAACTCTCATGTTTTATTATTTGTGTCTCATCTTGTTACACAAGAACAACAACCACCTTAACCTTTGAAGAACAATTATCATCTTTGTTTTGTTTTTTTGAGGTTTTTCTTACACTTTATGTATGGTCAAACATAGATCAACCTTAACAACGTACATCACTTGAAGCAGATTTTAAGGTTCATAAAGAAGTTTAGTCAAAGGGTGTTTTGAAGAATTTGTGTGGTTTTTGATGGCTGGAAGTAATGAAGTTAACACAAATGAAGCTAAGGTAAAAAAAAATCACTTTTTATCTTTGTGATCTAGTTTGTTTTGTTTTTTGTCATGTTCCTCCCAAAATGGTTAAGTTTTTTTCTTGATTGTATTGTGATTTTTGGTAGGTATTTTGGGTAATTTTTGTGGGTTTTTCTTCTTTGACTAATTTAAGGCTAAAGTTTCAGGTTTTTGGTTTGTAATTCTTGGTTTCAAATGTTTTTTTTTTCATCTTTCTTTTTATACATTTACTCACAAAGAACTTATAAAAATTTGCTTTTGAGTTTGTAAAATTTGGTTGTGGTAATCACATGGTGAAATATTTCAAGTTCTCTTTTGATCTTTCTTTTTTTCTTCTAAATTTAACCATAAAACCTCCACTTTTAATTTCTTGAATTTTTGTCTTTGGTCATGATATGGAAAACATTTCTAAATCAAGATTTCAAACCTTCTATGACCTTTAGTTTTCCTTAATTTTTTTGTACTCTAATGAAAAAAAAATGCTTAAGGGTCTCTTTAAACCCCCTTTAATTAGCATATAATCACCAAATTTTCCAAATTTATATCTTTTCCTAAAATTGTTTTTGGCACTCATATGGCTAAAAATTCTAAAAAAATAAAAAATTTAAAAGGGTCTCTTTTCATCTTTCCATTTTTGCCCCTTATTATTTTAAGCAATTATTTCCCCTAATCACATGGCCCAAAAATATTATAACAAAAAAAAATACTTTTTTTTACTAAAAAACTAAACTTTTTTTTTTTTCTTTTCAGAAAGTAGTACCACTACATACATGGATATTGATATCCAACTTCAAGCTAGCATACAACATGCTCCGGCGACCGGACGGCACATTTAACCGGGAACTCGCCGAGTTTCTTGACCGAAAAGTGGTGGCAAACACAACTCCAGTTGATGGTGTTTACTCATTTGATGTAGTTGACCGTACAACTAACTTACTTAACAGAATATACCGTTGTACTTCATCCACTACTGGAGTCATTGACCTTGAAAGCCCACTTAGCACAAGTCAAATAGTCCCTGTTATTATATTTTTTCATGGTGGTAGCTTTACACATTCCTCGGCTAATAGTGCGATTTACGACACGTTTTGTAGACGTTTAACGGGGTTAGTCGAGGGCGTTGTGGTGTCAGTTAATTATAGGAGATCGCCCGAGCATCGGTTTCCGTGTGCTTATGAAGATGGGTGGGAGGCATTGAAATGGGTTCATTCAAGAAGTTGGTTAGTTAGTGGTGAAGATAGAAAAGTGCATGTTTATTTGATGGGCGATAGTTCTGGTGGAAATATCGCCCATCATGTGGCCCACAGGGCCGCATTATATGGTGTTGAAGTACTTGGGAATATTTTGTTGCACCCTTTGTTTGGGGGTGAGGAAAGGACTAACTCGGAGTTATTGTTAGATGGGAAATATTTTGTTAAGTTGGTGGATAGAGATTGGTATTGGAGGGCGTTTTTGCCCGAGGGCGAGGATAGAGATCACCCGGCTTGTAATATATTTGGCCCCCGTGGTTCGGACCTCAGGGGGGTTAAATTTGCTAAAAGTTTAGTTTGCGTGGCGGGTTTGGATCTTGTACAAGATTGGCAATTGGCTTATGTTGAAGGGCTGCAAAAAGCGGGACAAGATGTTAAGCTTTTGTATTTGGAAAAAGCGACAATTGGGTTCTATTTCTTGCCGAACAACGAGCATTTTTACACGCTAATGGAAGAAATGAAGAACTTTGTGAATCCTCCGACGAAGGAAAACACATCGAAAAAACGAAGTGTTTTTGGTTAAGGAGGAGGTGTTACATAACGATATCTTTTGACATATTTACTAGTGGCATTGTTCTCTAATTTACTTGTGGGATTATGAGAGGAGGCAGGTGTAAATCGATGATTGGATCCTGATCCTGTTTGTGTAGTTGGATTTAAAATATTAGGATTTCATGGTAAGAGATCCTTTGCTAAATTACTACCCACATAGGGGTTTTTGATGATTGTTTATGGAAGCTAACTTTAAGGAACAACATTGGTGGTTGTTTGTTAAGACAATGTAATATTACTAAGTACTACTACTAAGTTACTGTTGTTGATCTATTACAAGTATATAAACGTTTGTTTTAGTTAACGCCTCGATTTTAATCCTTTTTGCATTGTAACGCGACAAAAACAGGTCGTTTTGCATCTTGTTAATAGTTCGGTTCCTAATCTTAAACATGTCGATTTCGGGGAAAAAATGGAAGAATATTTATAGGAAATTGTATATTTTGAAAGGATGGTTATAGTGTGATATGATGTGGTTGGTGGAGCATGAAGAATCAACAAGAAAGGAGATGAAATGATTGGGGAAATGGGGACAAGTTTGAGGTTGGAAATGGATGTCTCTATCTTATTCTTGATTTTGGTTTTGATTTGATTAAACATTGTAATGTTTTCAAGGGTTTTAATTAGTACGTAGTATATAAAAAGTTAAGGGCTAAATGCATACTCTACAATTATTTATCTTTCTTGGGCCCAAAACTTTTGTACTAGTAAAGTTTGACTTTGATACCAGATTTAAGAATGATGAATTATTACTAGTATAAGAGAATAATGGAACACGGCAACATGGTTATTTTGTGACACACGAAAGTAAGAAACTATATGCATCTCATTACTACGTTAGTGGTACAAGCATCTTATGATTATTGATAATTAACACTCACATATCAAAGTGGTACAAGCATCTATGTCTATCAAACTATTGTTTTCACTTTGCCAATGTAAAGGTAAAATCGATACGCTAATTATATAGATATAACAAAATGGGGGGGGGGGGGGGCGGGTTAGTTGGAAGTTTATGATAACGAACGTAAGCAAGAAGACAAAAAAAGAATAAAAATTTGATGAACAGTTAAAACTGAGAGCTAGTGAACAGATAAAAAGAAAGTGCGGATCAAAAGTTACGGGGAAACAGTCCCTTATTTAGTGGTTCGTTTATACATGTTGGTCTTAACGTTGCTGTTCGTTAACTGTCGTTAATTTTCACCAACAATTTATGAAAATTTCCTTTTGAGTTATCAAGTTACGAGAATAGTTCCTGAGGTTATCCGTCCGTTGTAAAGTTAGTGTTTAACGTAAAACCTCGCGCTCCGCAGCGGAGCGCGGGTGCATAACTTGTTATAACTTATAAAGAATGGACTTGAACTCTAACAAATCACCCCAGCTTCTAGGGCAACATGTATTTTGATCACGTGGTTGGGCCTTCGGTTGGATTCTCCGGTGGTATTGTATTGGATCTGAACCAAAACATGGTTCTGTTAAATAAACACGTTTCCAAATCAGATTATTTCTGTCTGCGATAATGGGCATTGGATCCCATCTCTACTAGGCCTTCTCGTCATTTCTATTTATGCCCCATGTGCTTTGGAGTGAAGACGTGATTTTGGAATTATTTCAGTCTTTTAGTCAGTAGATGGATGGTGAGACGGTTCTTATGGTGTGTGTTAAGATGTGCGTTTCGGAACGTGAAAGATTCGGTCTCTGTTTTTTTTTAACCAAACAAGGTGCGACTGCGTTTTAATCAATTTATTTCTTTCGAGCAGTTTAATTGATCCTCCTTTGGATGGTTATGCTTTCACTTGGTCTCATAAAAATGCATCGAAGATGAGTAAACTTGATCGTTTCCTTTTATCAGAAGGCTTGTTCGACTTCTTCCCGCACCTTTCTGCCATTTGCTTAGATAAAAACCTCTCGGATCATCGTCCAATTCTCCTTCGTGAATCGTGCTTGGATTATGGTCCTACCCCCTTCAGGTTTTTTCACTCTTGGTTTTCTTTGGATGGATTTGACGCGTTTGTGGAAAACACTTGGAATTCTTAGTTTCTGATGATAATGGGCCCTGATTCGTTTGCAAAGGAAGCTACAGCTTCTTAAAATAGCTATCAAGAGCTGGACTAAAGAATTTAGACTTAAGTCCAATGCTAAGAAGTGTCAAATTCAGCAAGATATTCTCTGTCTCGATAAACTCTTCGATCTAGGATTAATTAACGATGATTCTCTTAACAAAAGGGCCTTGCTTCTTAACGAATTACATGAGATCAATTCCGTGAATGCTTCCGAGCTCTCACAAAAAGCTAAAATCCGTTGGTCCATTGAAGGCGATGAAAACTCAAAATTCTTTCAACGGCAAATCATTATAAAATGAGGCTCAATCTGCATCGTTAGAGGCCATCTTGACTGATGGGGGTAAATTGGATTTGCTGGAACCGTCGCTTGTTAAGAAACGATTTTTCATCTATTTAGTAAGCAAATTTTCGTCTCCTTCCTTCATCCTATATTTGTTTAGACTTTGAATTCCATGTCGTCTTACATCTTGGATCAAAGTGGATGATTTGAAAGTGAAATTTCTAACGAAGAAGTCAAAGCGGCTGTTTGGGATTGCGGCATTAACAAATCTCTTGGTCCCGATGGTATATAATTTGAATTCTTTGCAAGTATTGGATTTCATTTGGTAATGACATCATTCAGGTTCGGTCAAAGCGCTTTTTTGCTAATGGTTGCTTCCCTAGAGGATGCAATTCCTCTTTTATTGCTCTCATTCCGAAGATTCAAGATGCCAAATTTGTGAAAGATTTTTGTCCCATCAGCCTAATTGGAAGTACCTACAAAATTATCTCTAAAATCTTGGCCAATCGTTTATGTCTTGTGCTTCCCGATCTCATTAGCGATGTGCAATCCGCCGGTCGCACACCAGGCAAATTCTTGACGGCCTCTCTTCGATCCTTTAGAGCTTATGTCCCTGAGTGTTAAGCACATAATTAAAGGTATGATTTTTAAGGTGGATTTCGAAAAGGCTTTCGACTCCGTTAAATGGGACTATTTAGATGAAACTTTGAAGTCATTCGGATTTGGTTTGAAATGGCGCAACTGGATAAGTGGATGTCTCAATAATGCTAAGGGCTCGGTTCTTGTTAACGGTAATCCCACTAAGGAATTCCAGTTTTTCAAAGGGTTGAAACAAGGCGACCCTTTATCTCCGTTTCTTTTTATCTTAGTCATGGAGACGCTCACTTTTTCTTTTAAAGGATCATTTAATGCTAGGGCTTTCTAGAGGTATCTTATCAATGGTCTCTAACGCTTTCTCATTTATTCTATGCTGATGACGTGGTTTTCGTTGGTGAATGGAAGGAAAAAAATTATAGTAATATTCACATATTACTTAATGTTTTGAAGTGTTTTTTCTTAGCTTCGGGTCTTAAAATAAACCTCCAAAAAAGTAAATTGATGGGCCTTGGTGTTTCGTCGAATGTGGTCAATTCTGCTGCAAACCTGATGGGCTGTTCCATTCTTCAATTGCCTTTCAATTACCTCGGCGTTAAAGTTGGATGCAATATGTCTTATATTGGATCGTGGGATGATGTTATTTCGAAGGTTTCATCTCGCCCTTTCTAAATGGAGATAAAATCTCTTTTTCCAATTATGGGGCCGGCTCACCCTTTTAAAATCGTGTAGTGATCACTTCTAATCCGCTTTTATACCATAATGTTCGATCGTCATGGTTCCATGGGAGTCCTAAAAGAAATTGGAATCGATGAGAAGGAATTTTTTTCAATGGTCATGAACGAAGCTTCGCTTAGAAAGTTCCTCTTGTTTAATTGAATAAAGCTCTTGCTTATAAAAAGGAACTGGGGTATTGGTGTTTCTAGTTTTTCTTTGCATCAAACCGTTCTTCTTTTATTCAAATGGGTTTTGGCGCTTCTTTTCGGATGGCTCGTCGTGTGGGTTCTACCTTCATCAAAGCTTTGTTTGGTTTCCATGGAGAGGCTATTGGGCTCACAGGTTAAGCCGAGAAATAAGCGATCTCCATCTGGTCGATCTCCCCTTAAAGCTGTCAATTGCTCAAAGATAAAGGTATTGATTTTCTCCAATTTATTTCGAAAAAAAATTGGTAATGGGGTTGAACACTTTTTTTGGGCTGATTCTTGGTATTGGTCTGTATTCCTTTAGCTAAGAATAACATTTCGAGGCTTATGCTCTTGAAGAGTGAGCAAAATCCATTAGTGTAGCTGGGGGGTTGATAAATTGGGCTTCTTCTCTTTATCTCTCTTTTCGCCGTCCTCCAAGAGGGGGAATAGAACAAGAATCCTTTAATTTGCTTTGCCAATCAGTTTGTGGTCTTGTCCTCTCAAACATTGAGGATCGTTGGAGTTGAAGTTTAGAAGGCTCTGGTTTGTTTTCTGTCAAATCTTCGCGCGCCTAATATTGATGATCTTCTTCTCCCATTTAAGCAGATTTGCTGCGATCGTTGGATATGGATTTCTTCCCATAAAAATTAATTGGGTTCGCCTTGAAGGTTTGTTTGGATGCTTTGCCTACAAGATGTAACATGTCTCTTCGTGGAATTGACATTCCGTCTATTCTATGTCCTCTTTGCAACCGAGCAGTAGAAAACTCCGATCATATTTTCTTTTCTTGCTCGATGGTTCGAAAAGTGTGGCGCCGGAAGTTAACGACCGTTAAGCAAGAGGACAAATAAAAGAATAAAAAAATTGATGAACAGTAAAACGTGAGCCAGTGAACAGTAAAATGAACAGTGCTCAAAAGTTACGAAAACAGTCCCTGAATTTAGTGGTTCGTTACAAAGTTGGTTCTTAACGTGCGTTAGTTAACTGTCGTTAATTTTCACCAACAATTTATGCAAATTTTCTTTTGAGTTATCAAGTTACGAGAATAGTCCATGAGGTTATCCGTCCGTTGCAAAGTTAGTGTTTAACGTAAAACCTCGCGCTCCGCAGCGGAGCGCGGGTGCATAACTTGTTATAACTTATAAAGAATGGACTTGAACTCTGACAAATCACCCCAGCTTCTAACATCTCCTTGACTAATCTTTCAATCTCGTTCTTTTGGGTATACAAGTATCGATATGGTCTTACACTTATAGGTGATGTTCCCTCTCTGAGTACTATGGTGTGCTTATGATCACGATGAGGAGGTGATCCATTGGGTAAGTGAAAGACATCTTCAAAATTAGTTAGCACATCAAAAACATTCCCTAACGATGTGTTAGTCATCACCAGTGTCTCCTTGAGGTTTACATTTCGATAATTAACCTTATTCTTTCTTTATAAAGAACGAACAATAGATTTGAAAGATTCGAATGACAGGCATAAACCGTGATTCCTTTAATCATCACTTTTGCGCCATTACTTATAAATGACATCGTAACTTCTTTTCAGTTTATCGATGTATCACCTAATGTCTGCAACCATTGTATGCCTCGAATAACATCAGTGCTGCCCATTTCTAAAGGGTAAAAATCTCTGATTACTTAAAGCTCTTGAAACGTTAATACAACCCTTTGCAAACCACTAGGATTTTCTCAAATTTCCCATTACCTAACATTACCTCTTTCGAACTCTTACCCATCACTATTATTCCAAGCTAATTAACCAACCATTGCGCAAGGAAGTTGTGTGTTGCCCACTATCAATCAATACCACCACTTCTCAATCTCCAATGACTCCTCGAACCTTTATGTGAGGTGAAGTAAACCCCACTATGAAGCTCAATGAAACATCCATTGTATCTAAATGGCCATGCTCATTCTCTAGTTCACTAATTTCATGTTCAACATCTTTCTTGTCACCTACTAATAACACTTGTAAAGTTTTACTTGCACAAATATGTCTCGGGGAAAAATTTTCATCACACAAACTGATTCCTCTTGATCGCTTATTAATAAATTCCACATAAGTGAGTCTTTTGAACGTCCTTTGGCGACTAGTGGCTTCCCCTTAATATTTTCGCTCTACAATTGTCTGAGATCCTTGAGTACCCTGAGTTCGACTCAAACGTGGTCCACTCATACATCGACTTGCATTATAACTCCCTACCGAGACCGCCGAACGATATGAACCTTGATTTCGCGCACTCTTAATCCCAAACTTATTCTCGTCGATCATAATGGCTAGTCTCATGGCTTAATTTGATCCTTAAGATTGCGTAACCCTTGTTGCATGGCTTGATTTAGTCCTTGAGGCTGCATAACCCTTACTACAGAACTTAAGTATGATTTTAACCCTTTTATGAATGTTCCTTCCATTACTTGTTCAGATACACCAACCACTTGACCTCCCAGTTGCTCGAACAAACTAACCTAATCCCTAGCCGAACCCTCCGGTGTAATGGCCAAAAGTTGTTCGTATGAACGATGTGGAAACTAGAAGGAGGGTTGAATAGTTTTTACTGTTTTAAAATTAAAACGTAGATTGTCTACTTATGTGAAGTCAATAGATATACACAAGTGTACATGATATCGATTGCAATAAATAAATAAGTAAATGCGAAATATAAATAAGTAGAGATAGGAAATATCAAACCGATGACACTAGAGGTGAGCATATAGGACCGGACCGAACCGAACGTATTTCGGTCCGGGGTTTTTGTTACTTTCGGTATCGGTCCGGTCCGGCTTGGTCTGACCAAAAACCCGATGATTATGCCGTGTAGGACCGGACCGGACCGGACCGAAGACCGACCCGGACCGGACCGTACCATTTCGGTCCGGCGTTTTGGACCAACTCGGTCCTCGGTGCCGGTCCGGTCCGGTCCTTGGACCGTGCTCACCCCTAGATGACACAATGATTTATAGTGGTTCGGCTACTAAGCTCCTCTTCGCCCTACTCCACTCCTCGAGTACCCAACTTGAGAGTTTTCTTCACTATGTCAACAAGCTCCCTTTAGGCGGAGAAAACCATACACGTCGCTTACACTTTTTTTGGTACTAAGCTAAATACCTAGTTCTACTTCGAGATAGAACCAATCTAACACACTATGTATTTTAAGGCCTATACTAACCTATCATACACATATGATCACACAACATAAGTAGATAGATATGGATAAATATCATAAATGTGATGACTTGATTAAACTAATAAAACTTGAAGCTTGGTGTTTTCTTTTGTGTTCTTTACTAAAGAGCGGAATAATTAGATCACTTGTAATGAATTATAGAACAAGTATAATGATCAAAGAATGTACAAGAATAAATATGGAAGAGAGAAAAATATTAGAAAGTGTTGTCTAAAATGAAGACATGAGGTTGCTATTTATAGGCAACATTTGAAATTAAAATATGTCCTAGTTGTCACTACACACAGATCCACGGATCCACCTTACCATGGACCCGTCTTTGGCTATGGTGGATCCGTGAGCTGCAGCTGGCACTTATTTTGTATTTTAGTGATTAACCCTAAATCTTAACAAAATATACTTTTGTACTTTAAAATCATATTAATTAGATTCTTCTAGAAGGAAAATATTTTTTAACATAAATAAGGAAAGATTTTCTAATTTGGGAAGATTTAGAAAGATATGGAAAGATTATTTCCATTTATGCAAATGATTAAGTTTGAATGCAAGGAAAACATTTTTTTCTTTGATCATTAACTACGCTTTATAATGCCATATTCATACCTTAAGTGATTTGTGGTCATCAAGTAAACTTATGACTAAATAACTTGTTTACGTAAACTTTTACGTAGTATGACATTATATTTGTTATTATCAAAACTCGAAGATCATTAAATATAAATATCATTTTTACGTGAATATATGTATTAACAATCTCCCTCTTTTTTATGATGACAAACTATAAACTCATATTTATTAAAGGTTACTAAGTAAGTATTTAGTGGTTGAATTTACATATCTTCTCCCCTTTTTTGTCGAAGCAAAAAGTGGTGTACATGCGCGGTTGCAAGTTGATTTTAACGAATGCAAAGTAGCTTCGTGACGAATGAAAGTAAAAAATAAGACGAATTTGCAAGTGCTCCCCCTACTATTTTCATACCACACATTTTTTGATATCTAACACATTTTGATACACGGTTTTATACATGCTTTTTATTCACACATTTTTATACACACGTTTTTTTTATTACCACATTTTTATACACAGTTTTTTACAAAAGTTTTTATTAAGAGAAGACATTGCAGGAAACTACAAGGACCAAAAGTGTAAGACTTATAGAAAGTTTAAGGGTTTATGTTGTAACTTTAGAAGATAGTTAGTTAGAGTCAGTTTTTATCTTTTCCCGCTCATTTCTTGTATAAATACCCTATACTTTTTTTCATTTTCAGTTCAATAAAATCACTTTCACTGTGTTTTCTCTCAATTCATCATTGTCAACAGTTTTATACATATATTTTTATTACATGGTTTTATAACACGTTTTATACGACACATTTATAACGGTTTTATACACAAATTTTTATACACACATTTTTATACGCACAAAAAAGCTGTATAAAAACGTGTAAAAAAATGTGTGTATAAAAACGCGTGCATAAAATCGTGGTGTAAAACGCTTTGTATGTGCATAAAAATATATAAAATCATTGTGTTGATATAAAATAATAAAATTGTTACCTATGTGTACAAAAAATTATATAAAATTGTGTGCTTAAAAAATATATATATATATATATTTTATATATATATATATATATATAATATATATATAATTGTGTGTATAAAAACGTGTCAAAAATGTGTGTATAAAAACGTTTATACAATGTGTGTATAAAAGCGTGTATAAAAAAGATGCCGATAAAATGTCATATAAAACATGGATAAAAACGTGTATAAAAACATGTATTTTCTAGAGGTATTTTTAGATGAACAAAACAACAAACTTTAGTAACTTAAGCGAACAAATTCGCCCAAAGTTGGAGTAAACATAATGTCAAATATAACCTGATAAGTTTCTAAGTTGGATAATTGGGCCCACAAAAAGCTGACGTGGAGAAGGTCAAAACATAATATCCCGGTTGCCAGTATACAAGGTAACCTGAATGAACACGCTTTTGTTGTTCAGTAACCTTAAAGTCAAACTTCGATAGTCCAGTAACCCAAATGAACAAAAAAAAAGTTTAGTAACTTAGGCGAATAAAAGTTGATAGTTTAGTAACCTGTCTATCTAAAAACCCAAGTTTGAATGCAACAAAAATATTTTTTCTTTGATCATTAACTATGCTTTATAATGTCATATTCATACCTTAAGTGATTTATCGTCATTAATTAAATTTACGACTAAATAACTTGTTTACGCAAACTTTTACGTAATATGACATTATATTTGTTATTATCAAAACTCGAAGATAATTATATTTAAATATCGTTTTTATGGGAATATTTGTATTAACAATCTCCCTTTTTTTGATGATGACAAAATATAAACTCATATTTATTAAAAGTTACTAAATAAGTATTTAGTGGTTGAGTTTACATATCTTCTCCCTCTTTTATCGAAGCAAAAAGTGTTGTAGAGGCGCGGTTGCAAGTCGATTTTGACGAATGCGAAGTAAAAAAATAAGACAAATTTGCAAGTGCTCCCCCTCGGTGTATGCTCCCCCTTACTTGGGGCACCAAAGAATCTAGCTATAGAGACGTGCTACAAAACAAAGTTAGTAGACACGCAAATATATATATGTATGTGTATATATGTATATATATATATATTTATATATGTATATATTTATTATAGATATATCCAGAACAAGGACATGGCATATACATTAGTAATAAACTCAAACCACCATCATCTCGACACATCTATAATAATGTTAATTCCATTATAAGGGAAATAACATAAAATTAGGCATAAAGACAATAAACTAAAAAGACAACAACTAGAAAACTTAAAAATGAAATAGAAATTTAAAACAACTAAAAATCCTAAAACTTAGGATAAATGCATTTCTCCCATATAATCTGAAGGAGTGGCAAAACACCAAGGTGGTTTTAGTGCGAAAAGAATGGTGGGTTGGATAAAGATCCAAGGTGATGTCAGATGTAGGAGAACATGTAGTTAACCCGGTTCCTTAGCATGTGGATTTCATACCTAGTGGTACTACAACATTGACAAAACATGTTGTGAAGGTAAGGCATGTCATTTAGATGTATGAAATCCAAGATGTTGTTTGGAGGGTTAGGAAAATATTGATTTCCTATGCTTTTTGGTATGTTTTGAAGGTTTTTAAGTTGAGGTGCATTGCTGTTGATATTAACAAACAATAGTGGAGGAGGTTGTGGATGTTTAAATCCGGGTGGTGGATGTCCAAATCCAGGTAGTGGATGTGAGACATGATGTGGTGGTAATGGATTTGAGGGTCCGGTGGCAATTATCCACAGTTGAGCACATTATGGGTCATGAGGTGATTAAGTGTTATGGTGGATAGTTTTGGGGTGCAAGATTCATTGGTATGCAAAATCGTAGGCTTTGGTGGAGAAGCAACATGAGTTGGTGTTGGTGACTCACTTGGAGATGATGAAGTGGTTTGATAGGTGCCCTTACTAGAGGTGGATTTTGATGGTGCATGTGGAGGTGAAAAAGATTTCTTTCTTGGAGGTGGTGATAGGGTTCTTTCAATTTGGCGTTCCTCACTTGAGGATTCAAGGTGGAAGAAGGTAGTAGAGATTTGACACTAATTCTTTGCGTTTTCTCTGTAGTTGTGGTGAGTTGGTCTTTGTGAAAATTAGTCATGGTGTTGAACTAGTGAGGTGTATGTGTGAACATTGCTAGAAAATGAGTTTGGGGTGATGAATTATATGGTGGTGTGAGGAGTGTTTTACATGGAGGTTCTTGGCATTATTCTAGACAGTTTGTATATCTTAGTTTTCAAACTCGCTCTCATTAGGATTCCAGATACTCGCAATCATTTATAGACTATAGACGTGGAGAAAAAGTTTAAAAATAAATAGTAACAGAAAATCACCAATTTTGGTTGCCTTAGGCCGCGGGTTCTAACAGATCTACATAACCCTTGCAATCGGATATCGGGTAGGGATGATCGTGGATCAGTGATGTAGCTTGATAAAAATGGAGAACCATGTTTTGGCTGCCAAAAACCCAAACCTACAGAGACATGCATACAATCTCTAAACGACTCATTTTGCATCGACATCAAGCATGTTTATCCCATAGGCATAGATCGATGGTTAGAAAGTAGCATCATGTTAACTCATAGTTAACAATCCTACCGAATACATTTAAAAAAGTTTAATAATCCACATACAATAGAGTTTGAAAACACGTTGCTCTTTTACTCCCATCCCATTAAGAAATCCTTGTTACTAGTTGTCTTGCGAAGTGGTGTATTGCCAACCCCAAGTTCTTGAACATCCCTCTTGCCTCCTTTTGTTCATTTGACATGTTTTCACGAATGGGGAGAGCTCTACCATAAGACCTATGTGAAAGCTTGGTGCTAGGTAAGTCTTCATTATCCTATGGGGCTGATTCGGATGAGGAGGAGGAGGGCAATTGGGTGATAACATCAAATATTTAATACTTTTTAGTGTTACTTTTCCCCTAAAAATATTTGCAATTGTCTTATAAATACTTGAATTCGATACTTTTACGGTTATTTCATTATTTTCAGCGTAAATATGCAGTTTGTGACAAGAATACAATGGGATGAAAAGGCTAAAAATGATAAGAAACATAGATTCTTACGAGACTTTAAGGCGTAACACCTACGATAGTGTTACGCCGTAACCTATTCAAGGCAAGACACGTTACTCAGCAAGATTACGGCGTAACCACACGAGAATGATTTCGCCGTCAACATTATTATTATGGAAGTTGAGTTATCTAGTCTGCATTTAGGGTAACTGAAAATAAGTAAGTGTAACATAATTGTACACATACAAAACATGGAAAGCCTCGTCAGCACTTTATGGCGTAACACTCTATAAGGTTACGCCATAGCATATTTGAAATCTATAAATAGAGGCCTCATTCTATCACTTCATCATAAACCATTCCACCACAGATCTAAGGGGTGATCAAGGCCTCCATAGCTCGAAGAATTCCACCAGAAGTTCAAGGGAGATCACACTTTATTTACTTTTGTAATTAATGTTCATATACGACTCCTGTAAGAATTATGAGTTTTCCATCCATGATTATCTTTATTAATTCTTGCTTTGTTGTTGCCATGAGCGGTTGAGCACTTCAAGTGCTAGCCTAGTCATGAATTTACTATCGTTATAATTCTTGTTTCATGTTAAATCATGGTTTTTGTAGCGGATATTGGTATGTGCTACAATTACTCATACTTTGACCTTAAATTCGGACTTAAATACAAAAATACGTACCAAGAATAACTTTGTATTTGTTTATGTTTCATTTATATTGTTGCAGAACGGGATATCCGAGAACAAGGACTGATAAATCTAAGAAGCAAAAAACTGAACCAAAACCGCCAGCACGGAAGGTAAGAGCATGATAAACAGACAAAGTATTAAAGAATCGATTTGTCAAAGACCAAAAAGTACAATAAAAGTTATTGTCAGAACCCGGGATTCGCCATTGAAAAAGCTTGGAAAAACGAACCCAGAAAAATAACCTCTATCCATGATAAAATAGGCCGCCCGTACCCTTATAGTGGTACTTTATTTAAACATACACTTTGTACCTGTATAGCCCAAATACCCTCGTTTTATTTATAATACTGGCCCAAATAACCAATACGGCCCAACCTTATCACTCCACAAAACCCCTTTTTAACCCTTTAACCCTTAATTTCCTTTACACAAAAACAGTCCTTCTAGGGACTAACCCCATTTACCCCTAACCTCAAAACCTCTTTAACATCGTTAGTCCCTACACCCTCCACTTAGAACCTTAACATCCGTTAATTATATGAGGCACTAGATGTACTATGTAATTTTATAACTGTTATCCCACTAGTTTTAATCCATTACACAACATATCTTTTACCAATATGCTGGAAAATTAAGAAGAAAACACTTAGAGGAGTGAAAGTGAGAGAGAAACAAGAAAGGAAGATAGATTAGAGAGTTGGTGGATTGCAAGTGATTAGGAATGTATCCAACAACCTTCACAAGTATGGTGTAAGGATTTGTATCACCACTAACGTCCTTGCTCTATCCTTGGCACTCTGGGCTTTACTCTCTCCTTTTCTAACGGGCGGGATTTGGTTTAACTTGGGCTTTGAGCCCGAAACACGAACAATATTAGATTACAATCCAAGCCCGTTGAACCCGAATAGCCTATATAAAGGACTAGTTTGTCTTTTCTAAGAACCGATAACATTTCTTGTTTCGACTTAATATAATTAAGGCTAACAATCTCCCCCAATGTTGAAGGTCTCTTTCTTCAAAACTTCTCTGTCATCACCGATGACATTGAAGATATTGCGTTTTTTATCGTTTATGCTTTGCCTTGTTATGTTCTTGTCTTGTTTGTAATGGGGTTTTTGTCATTCAAAGAAGAAAGAAAAGAGAAAGGAAAGGAATACGCACTCGTTGAGTAGGGGAATTAAAAAAGGAATTTTTTGTATCGATTTGATTTTTATTTTCTTGATGGCTGCTTATATGTAGTGCTCCTCTCTTTTTTTATATCCTTGTTGGTGACTCGCTCTGTGTGTGTGTGTTATAGGAAAGAGTAGAAGACGAAAATCTGGGAGGTATATTGTTATCTCTTGTATATAGGTGCCAATCATCTTCTATTTGACGGTGATTCAACGGGCATTGCTCTATCTGTTGATATGAAGAATTTTTTTGTCGCTTTGGCATACGCTTGTGCTGCTGTACGCGCACCGGGCTCAAGATGCTGAAGACGCCACAGGTGGTTTAGTAAAGACGTGCATTGAGGTGTCCTTGAGACATATCATGAGATGTGATAGGTGTAGAATGACCAATACCATTGGGGGAGATTGTTAGCCTTAATTATATTAAGTCAAACAAGAATGTTATCGGTCTTAGAAAGACAAACTAGGTCTTGTATATAGGCTATTCGGGTTCAACGGGCTTGGATTTTAATCTAATATTGTTCGTGTTTCGGGCTCAAAGCCCAAGTTAAACCAAGCCCGGCCCGTTTAGAAAGCCCAAGTGCCAAGATAGCAAGGCATGGGTATAAATATCCCTTCACCACACTTGGTGAAGGGTGTTGGTTACATTCCTATCACTTGTAATCCACCAACTCTCTAATCTAATCTTCCTTTCTTGTTTCTCTCTCTACTTTCTCTCTCTAAGTTTTCTTCTTATTTTCCAGCATATTGGTAAAGATTATTGTTGTGTAATGGATTAAACTAGTGGGATAACAGTTATATTACATAGACAGTCCTCATAGATTAACGGATGTTAAGGTTAAGTGGGTGTAGGGACTAACGATGTAAAGAGGTTTGAGGTGTAGGGGTTAATGGTGTTAGTCCCTAAGGACTGTTTGTGTAAAGGAAATAGGGGTAAAGGGTTAAAAGGGGTTTGTGGTGTGTATAAGGGTTGGGCCGGTTTGGTTTTTGGGCCAGTATTTAAATAAAAGGGGTATTGGGCTTTAAGGGTACAAAAGGTTTTGTTTAAATATAGTACCACTAAAATGGGTACGGGTCGGCCTATTTTATCATGATAGGGTTTCGGGTTCGTTTTTCCAAGCTTTTTTCAATGCCGTATCCCGGGGTTGACATTAACTTTGACTTTTTGGTCTTTGACTTCGATTTTGACTTTGTCTTTTCATGCTCTTCCATTCCGTGCTCGGTTTTGGTTCGTTTTTGCTTGATTTTTCGTCCTTTTCTCGGATATCCGTTTCCTGCACAATATAAATGAAAACATACAAATACAAAGTATTTTTGGTACGTTTTTTGTCATTTAAGTCCGATTTTAAAGGTCAAAGGTATGTGTATTTAGGCACATACCAATATCCAACAAAACCATGATTTAACATGAAACAAGAATTATAACGATAGTAAATTCATGACTAGGCTAGCACTTGAAGTGCTCAACCGCTCATGGCAACAACAAAGCAAGAATTAATAAAGATAATCATGGATGGAAAACTCATAATTCTTACAGGAGTCGTTTATGAACGATTAAATACAAAAGTAAATAAAGTGTGATCTCCCTTGAACTTCTGGTGGAATTCTTCGAGCTATGGAGGCCTTGATCACCCCTTAGATCTGTGGTGGAATGGTTTATGATGAAGTGATAGAATGAGGCCTCTATTTATAGATTTCAAATATGCTATGGCGTAACCTTATAGAGTGTTACGCCATAAAGTGCTGACGAGGCTTTCCATGTTGTAGGCATAAATTATGTTACGACGTAACTAATTGTTCATGTTACGCCATAATGCTGACTAGGATAACTCAGACTTCCATAATAATAATGTTACGGCGTAATCTTCTCGTGTGGTTACGCCGTAATCTTGCTGAGTAACGTGTCTTGCCTTGAATAGGTTACGGCGTAACACTATCGTAGGTGTTACGCCTTAAAGTCTCGTAAGAATCTATGTTTTCTTCATTTTTACGTCCTTTTTCCCGTGTTTCTTGTCACATACTTGCATTTTACCTGAAAATAATGAAATAACCGTAAAAGTATCGAATTCAAGTATTTATAAGACAATTGCAAGTATTTTTAGGGGGAAAAGTGACACTAAAAAGTATCAAATATTTGATGTTATCACCCAATTGCCCTCCTCCTCCTCATCCGAATCAGCCCCATCGGATAATGAAAACTTACCTAGCACCAAGCTTTCACATAGGTCTTATGGTAGAGCTCTCCCCATTCGTGAAAACATGTCAAATGAACAAAAGGAGGCAAGAGGGATGTTCAAGAACTTGGGTTGGGCATTACACAACTTCGCAAGACAACTGAAAAAAGGATGTCGTTAATGGGATGGGATGAATGAGCAACTTGTTTCAACTCTATGTGTTTGGATTATTAAACTTTTTTAAATGTTTCGGTAGGATGTTAACTATGTTAAATGATGCTACTTAACCATCTATCTATGCCTATGGGATAATCTTGCTTGATGTCATGCTATGTTTAGATGATTGCATGCTATGTGGTTTGGGTTTTGGCAGCCAAAACCTGGTTCTGGCCATTTTTCAAGCTCTCACGGATCCACGGATCTCCCCTACCCGATATCCATGCGTGGTTATGGTAGATCTGTGAGAACCCAGGCCAGGCACCAAAATTGGAATTTTCTTTTTTTTTTTTAACTTTTTCCACTTTATCTTATAATCATGCTATATGATCCTACATGAGATTTTAAACCTTAAGATATATCATAACTTCTATATAATCCAAGAACCTCCATGTAAAACACTTCCTCACTCCCACCATATAATCATCACCCTCAAACTCAATTTTCTTGCAATTTTCACACATACACCTCACTAGTTCATCACCATGACTAATTCATCAAAGACAAACTCACCCAACTACAAGAGAAAAACTGCAAGAATTAGTGTCAAATCTACTACCTATGTCAACCTTGCATCCTCAAGTGAGGAACACCAAAATGAAAGAACCCTATCACCACCTCCAAGAAAGAAATCTCTTTCACCACCACATGCACCATCAAAATCCATCTCTTGTAGGAGCACCTATCAAACAACTTCATCATCTCTAAGTGAGTCACCAACACCAACTCATGTTGCTCCTCCACCAAAGCTAAGATTTGTCATACCAATGAATCTTGAACCCCAAAAACTTCCACCATAACACTTATTACCTCATGACCCATATGTGTCAACTGTGGATAATTGGCCACCGGACCCTTCAAATCCATTACCACCACATCATGTCTCACACCCACTACCCGGATTTGGACATCCACCACCCGGATTTAAACATCCACAACCTCCTCCACTATTGTTTGTTAACATCAACAACAATGCACCTCAAGTAGAAAACCTTTAAAACTTTCCATTAAACCTAGGAAATTAAGATTTTCCTAACCCTTCAAACAACATCTTGGATTTTATACATCCAAATGACATGCCTCGCCTTCACAACATGTTTTGTCAATGTTATAGTACCACTAGGCATGAAATCCACATGCTAAGGAACCGGGTTAACTACATGTTCTTCTACATCCGACATTACCTTGGATCTTCATCCAACCCACCATTCTTTCAGCACTAAAACCACCTTGGTGTTTAGCCACTCCTTCAGATTATATGAGAGAAATGCATTTATCCAAAGATTTAGGATTTTTAGTTGTTTTTATGTTCTAGTTCATTTTTAATTTTTATAATTGTTGTCTTTTTTGGTTTATTTTGGCTTTATGCCAAATTTTATGTTATTTCTCTTATAATGGAATTAACATTATTATTCTACTAACTTTGTTTTGTAGCACGCCTCCGTAGCTCGATTCCTTGGTGACCCAAGCAAGGAGGAGCATACATCGAGGGGGAGCACTTGCAATACGTCTTCTTTTTACTTTGCATGCGTCACGTGTTACTTATCATTTGTCAAAATACGACTTGCAACTACGCATCTAAAACACTTTTTGATACGACAAAAAAGGAGAGAAGATGTGTAAACTCAACCACTAAATACTTATTTAGTAACTTTTAATAAATATGAGTTTATATTTTGTCATCATCAAAAAAAGGGAGATTGTTAATACAAATATTCCCATAAAAACGATATTTAAATATAATTATCTTCGAGTTTTGATAATAACAAATATAATGTCATATTACGTAAAAGTTTGCGTAAACAAGTTATTTAGTCGTAAATTTAATTAATGACGATAAATCACTTAAGGTATGAATATGACATTATAAAGCATAGTTAATGATCAAAGAAAAAATATTTTTGTTGCATTCAAACTTGGGTTTTTAGATAGACAGGTAACTAAACTATCAACTTTTATTCGCCTAAGTTACTAAACTTTTTTTTTGTTCATTTGGGTTACTGGACTATCGAAGTTTGACTTTAAGGTTACTGAACAACAAAAGCGTGTTCATTCAGGTTACCTTGTATACTGGCAACCGGGATATTATGTTTTGACCTTCTCCACGTCAGCTTTTTGTGGGCCCAATTATCCAACTTAGAAACTTATCAGGTTATTTGACATGTATGTTACTCAACTTTGCGAATTTGTTCGCTTAAGTTACTAAACTTTGTTGTTTTGTTCATCTAAAAATACCTCTAAAAAATACATGTTTTTATCCATGTTTTTATATGCATTTTTATACGCACTTTTTTATACACGTTTTTATACACACATTGTATAAACGTTTTTATACGCACATGTTTGACACGTTTTTATACACACAATTATATATATATATATTTTTTATATTTTATGCACACAATTTTATATATTTTTATACACACAATTTTATATATTTTTATACACACATTTTTTTACACGTTTTTATACAACTTTTTGTGCGTATAAAAATTTGTGTATAAAACCGTGTATAAAAATGTGTGTATAAAAACGTGTTTATAAAACCATGTATAAAAATGTGTGTATAAAATTGTTGACAATGATGAATTGAGAGAAAAACACACAATGAAAGTGATTTCATTGAACTGAAAATGAAAAAAAGTATAGGGTATTTATACAAGAAATGAGCGAGAAAAGATAAAAACTGACTCTAACTAACTATCTTCTAAAGTTACAACATAAACCCCTAAACTTTCTATAAGTTACAGTTTGGTCCTTGTAGTTTCTGCAATGCTTCTCTTATAAAAACTGTGTATAAAACTGTGTATAAAAATGTGTGTATAAAAACGTGTGTATAAAAATGTGTGTATAAAAAGATGTGTAATAAAACCGTGTATAAAAATGTGTATATAAAAAATGTGTGTATGAAAATGTGTTTATAAAAATGTGTGTATAAAAATGTGTAGATAAAAATATGTATAAAAACGTATGTAAAAATTGGCAAAGTTTAGTAACTTAGGTGAACAAATTCGCAAAGTTCAGTAACTTATTTGTATCAAAAGTCAAATGCCACGCTGGCAATGTAACCGGGAATTAACACTAGCAACCGGTCACCGATAGTTCGATACCAAATTTAACCGGTTTTGATAGTCCAGTAACCCAAATGAACAAAAAAAAGTTTAGTAACTTAGGCGAACAAAAGTTGATAGTTTGGTAACCTATTTATCTAAAAACCCTTCAAACTTAATCATTTGCATAAACCCTTTCTAATAAATTGATTTCAAGTAAACACATGATTAATTATAAGCTAGTTATATTAATAAATAAGACAAAATATGATTAACCATAAATGAAAATAATCTTTTCATATTTTTCCAAATCTTCCCAAATCTAGAAAATCTTTCCTTATTTATGTTAAGAAATATTTTCCTTCTAGAAGAATCTAATTAATCTGATTTTAAAGTACAAAAAAATATTTTTTTAAGATTTGGGATTAATCACTAAAATACAAAATAAGTACCAGCTGCACCTCACAGATCCACTGTAACTAAAGACGGATCCAGGGGCAAGGTGGACCCGTGGATCCGTGCGTAGTGACAGCTGGGACAGATTTGAATTTCAAATGTTGCATATAAATAGCAACCTCATGTCTTCATTTTAGACAACTCTTTCCAATATTTTTCTCTCTTCCATATTCATTCTTGTACATTTTTTTATCATTAAACTTGTTCTATAATCCATTACAAGTGATCCAATTATTCCACTCTTTAGTGAAGAACACAAAAGAATACATTAAGCTTCAAGTGTTATTAGTTCAATCGAGTCATCACGTGTGTGATATTTATCTATCTTCATCTACTTGTGTTGTGTGATCATATGTGTATGATAGGTTAGTATTTTAGGCCTTAAAATACGTAGTGTGTTAGATTGGTTCTATCTCGAAGTAGAACTCGGTGTTTAGCTTAGTACCGAAGAAGTGTAAGCGACATGTACGGTTTTCTCCGCCTAAAGGGAGCTTGTTGACATAGAGAAAAAAACTCTCGAGTTGGGTACTCGAGGAGTGGAGTAGGGCGAAAAGGAGCTTAGTAGCCGAACCACTATAAATCATTGTGTCATCTAGGGGTGCATAATCATCGGGTTTTTGGTCAGACCGAGCCGGACCGGACCGATACCGAAAGTAACAAAAACCTCGGACCGAAATAAGTTCGGTTCGGTCCGGTCCAATATGCTCACCTCTAGTGTCATCGGTTTGATCTTTCCTATCTCTACTTATTTATATTTCGCATTTACTTATTTATTTATTGCAATCGATATCATATACACTTGTGTATATCTATTGACTTCACATAAGTAGACAATCTACGTTTTAATTTTAAAACAGTAAAAACTATTCAACCCTCCTTCTAGTTTCCACATCGTTCATACAAACAACTTTTGGCCATTACACAGGAGGGTTCGGCTAGGGATTAGGTTAGTTTGTTCGAGCAACTGGGAGGTCAAGTGGTTGGTGTATCTGAACAAGTAATGGAAGGAACATTCATAAAAGGGTTAAAATCATACTTAAGTTCTGTAGTAAGGGTTATGCAGCCTCAAGGACTAAATCAAGCCATGCAGCAAGGGTTACGCAATCTTAAGGATCAAATTAAGCCATGAGACTAGCCATTATGATCGACGAGAATAAGTTTGGGATTAAGAGTGCGCGAAATCAAGGTTCATATCGTTCGGCGGTCTCGGTAGGGAGTTATAATGCAAGTCGATGTATGAGTGGACCACGTTTGAGTCGAACTCAGGGTACTCAAGGATCTCAGACAATTGTAGAGCGAAAATATTAAGGGGAAGCCACTAGTCGCCAAAGGACGTTCAAAAGACTCACTTATGTGGAATTTATTAATA
>BQNB010028633.1:25515-42116 GCA_026074375.1 Tanacetum coccineum
TCTAGGACACATTTTAACCAACAAATAGCACTTAAAAACAGAAATTTGAATGACAGAGTTAATACTGCTAAGGTCAATTCTGTTAATACTGCTAAGGGAAACAAAGTGACAAATGCTATTGGGAAACAAGGGATTAATGCTGTTAAGTCCTCGGCATGCTGGATTTGGAGACCAAAATGAAATGTTATTGACCATATCTCCAAAGACAATCTGATCATACATGCCTAAAAGATTTGATTATGTTGATCCACAAGGTAGACTCAAGTCAGTAATGGCTTGGGTCCCCAAGAGAAACTAATTCTCTTATTTTGAGTGCAGGGTAATCCACAATATGCTTTACAAGATCAAGGAATTTTTGACAGTGGATGCTTAGGCATATGACTGGGAACAAGTTCTACCTCTCAGATTATCAAGACATTGATGGTGGATTTGTTGCATTTGGAGGAAGTTCTAAAGGAGGTAAAATTACTGGAAAAGGTAAAATTACAACAGGGAAATTAAACTTTGAAAATGTATACTTTGTAAAGGAACTTAAGTTTAATCTTTTTTCTGTCTCACAAATGTGTGACAAGAAAAACAGTGTTCTTTTCACTGAGACTAAATGTCTTGTTCTATCTCCTGATTTTAAGCTACTTGATGAAAGTCAAGTCTCGCTTAAAATTCCTAGACAGAACAACATGTACAGTTTTGATCTATAGAATGTTGTCCCTTCAGGAGATTTGACTTGTTTATTTGCAAAGGCTACAATGGATGAGTCTAATTTATGGCATCTAAGGCTTGGTCATATAAACTTTAAAACAATGAACAAACTTGTGAGGGGAAACCTTGTTAGAGGTTTGCCTTCAAAGCTCTTTGAAAATGACCATACATGTGTTGCCTGTCAGAAGGGAAAACAACACAAAGCCTCCTGTAAAACCAAAACTATGAGCTCTATTTGCAAACCTTTATAGTTATTGCACATGGATTTATTTGGGCCAATTTCTGTGAGAAGTATAAATAGAAAGAGTTACTGCCTAGTTTTCACTGATGACTTTAGTAGATTCAGTTGGGTTTTATTTCTTGCCACTAAGGATAAGACTCCTGAAATCCTTAAGAACTTCATAACTGGCATAGAAAACTAATCAGATCATAAGGTTAAAACAATCAGAAGTGACAATGGAACTGAATTCAAGAATAGGATTATGAATGAGTTCTGTGAAATGAAGGGTATTAGAAGGGAATTTAGTGTTGCTAGGACTCCTCAGCAAAATGGTGTTGCTGAGAGAAAGAATAGGACTCTAATAGAGGCAGCTAGAACTATGCTAGCAGATTCCAAATTACCAACTACCTTTTGGGCTGAAGCAGTTAATACTGCTTGCTATGTCCAAAATAGGGTGTTAGTTATCAAGCCTCATAACAAGACCCCTTATGAACTTTTTCTAGGTAGAAAGCCTGCCTTAAACTTCATGAGACCATTTGGGTGTCCTGTTACAATCCTAAATACCTTAGATCACCTAGGTAAGTTTGATGGAAAGTCTGATGATGGATTCTTTGTAGGATACTCTATCAATAGTAAAGCATTTAGAGTATTCAACACTAGAACCAGATTTGTAGAGGAGAACCTGCACATAAATTTTCTTGAAAACAAACCAAATGTTGCAGGAACTGGACCTAACTGGATGTTTGATATTGATACTCTAACTATGTCTATGAATTATCAACCAGTTTTTGCAGGGAATCAAACTAATGGTAATGCAGGTACCAAAGCAAATATTGATGCAGGACAAGCTAAAATGAGTGGTACCTGGCAAAGATTACATACTGCTACCATTATGGACTCAAGATCCACCATTATCTTCTAGTCCAAGGATTCTCTGATGTGGATTCAAAACCATCAAAGGATGAGGAATTAAGAAGGATGCTGAAGATATAGGAAAGATAGTGAGATTCCAAGTACGAGGAGCTAAGAATTAATAAGAAAAAGATGCAAGTTTAACCAACACTAACAATATTAATTACTGTTAGTCTAAACTGTTAATGCTGCTGCATAGAGGATAATGTTTTGATGAGAATATAAGGTCTATGGATGTGCTGGGAAATGACAAATATACCTGAATTGGAAGTATTGTTATTCAGTGCTGATGAAGTTGTTGGTGGCAGAGGACTGACGTGACAATTTAGATGCATTTATTCCTATCAGTCCTATTCTAACTTACATTATACCAAAGATCAATCAGAGTTGAACAAATTATTGGAGACTTGAATTTAGCACCTCAAACAAGAAGAATGACAAAGAATTTGAAAGAACATGGTTTGTTTAGTTCAGTTCAGCAAAGAACAAACCATAAAGACTTTCAGAATTGTCTGTTTGCATGTTTCTTATCACAAGAAGAACCCAAAAAGGTAGTTCAAGCACTGAAGGATCCAAGCTGGATAGAGGCTATGCAGGAAGAGCTTCTACAATTCAAGCTACAAGAAGTTTGGACTTTGGTAGAGTTACCTAATGGAAAGAGAGCTATAGGAACTAAATGGGTCTTCAGAAACAAAAAGGATAAAAGAGGTATTGTGATTAAGAATAAAGCAAGATTGGTTGCACAAGGGTACACACAAGAAGAAGGAATTGATTATGATGAGGTTTTTGCTCCTGTTGCCAGAATTGAAGCAATTAGGCTATTCTTAGCCTATGCCTCATTTAAAGACTTTGTGGTGTACCAGATGGATGTCAAGAGTGCTTTTCTTTATGGAAAGATTGAAGAGGAAGTCTATGTTTGTCAACCACCAGGATTTGAAGATCCAGACTTCCCTGATAGAGTATACAAAGTAGAAAAGGCACTTTATGGATTGCATCAAGCTCCTAGAGCTTGGTATGAAACCTTGTCAACTTACTTGTTGGACAATGGGTTTCAGAGAGGAAAGATAGACAAGATTTTGTTTATCAGAAGGGACAAAGGTGATATTCTGTTAGTTCAAGTATATGTAGATGATATCATTTTTGGTTCTACAAAGAAGTCATTATGCACTGAATATTTAGAGATGTGCATAGAAGTTTCAGATGAGTTCTATAAGTAAACTCGCATTCTTCTTAGGACTACAAGTGAAACAGAAGGAAGATGGGATTTTTATACGCCAAGATAAGTATGTGACTGAGATTTTGAAGAAATTTGTCTTTAGTGATGTCAAAATAGCAAACAAACCCATGGAAACCCATAAGTCTTTGCTCAAAGATACATATGGTGAAGATGTAGATGAACACATGTATAGATCAATGATTGGCTCATTGATGTATCTTACTTCTTCAAGACCAAATATAATGTTTGCTGTATGTGCTTGTGCAAGATTCCAAGTCAATCCTAAAATTTCACATCTTCATGCTGTGAAAAGGATCTTTAGATACTTAAAAGGTCAACCTAAATTGGGCCTTTGGTATCCTAGGATTCATTTGATTTGGTGGCATTTACTGACAGTGACTATGCAGGAGCACAAGCGTAGATAGGAAAGTCCAAACAGGACGGTGTCATTCCTTTAGGGTGTAGACTGATTTCATGGCAATGCAAGAAGCAGACTATGGTTGCTAATTCTATAACTGAAGCTGAGTATATAGCTGCTTCTAATTGTTGTGGACAGGTGCTTTAGATCCAAAATCAATTACTAGATTATGGGTATAACTTTATGCATACAAAGATCTATATTGATAATGAGAGCACAATATGCATAGTGAAGAACCTTGTTTTTCACTCGAAGACAAAACACATTGAGATTAGACATCACTTTATCAGAGATTCTAATGAGAAGAAGCTTATTCAGATGATCAAGATCCACACAGATCAGAATGTTACAGATTTACTCACAAAAGCATTTGATGTTAGCAGATTTCAATATCTGATTGCAAGTATTGGAATGCTTAACCTCTGAAGTATTGATTGAGGGGAGGTTAATTGTGTTAATATTATACACAAAGGATGGTTGAAATGGAATGTAACAGCTGCTAGGGATGAAATTAAAGTTAAAACTGGTAACTTAAGAGTTAATGCTGCTGGGCATTACTTATTACTGCTGGGCATTACTTAGTACTGTTGGGCAAAAGTTAGTGCTGCCAGGCTAACGTACTACTACTAGGTTACCGTTGGAGTTACAACTGCTGAGGGTATTTTTTTGTCTATAAAACAGATACTTCGCTTATAGGTTTCCTTTATTACCTATTTAAGTGCATTCGATCATACCATAACTCTCAATCACAACCCTAATTCTATTCATTGCAGAGTCAAAAAAAAATTCGACATTCAATGCGGGCTAAATATACTGACTCACATAATCATGGGTGCTTTATTGGAAACATCCACAGAGATGTTGATATTTGCTGAGATAGTAAACTTCGGAATGCTAACCTCATAAAGTATGCCTTGATAGTTGTCTACTTTTATGTTTCTTGTATTGATCAGTTTTGGTCTAATGGTATGATCCAAAAACAGTCAATTAAAATTTTTGAAATCAGTTTCATGCCAAGGTAGGAGACAAGACATGTAATATGAATCATCTGTGAGGAGTGATCTTCAATTTGATGATGAGGATGTATTGCTTGTCTAACAAACAACTAAATTTTTTGAAAACTACAATTGATGGATTTGAAAAGCTTTCTGAGAAACTAACTTTTTATAAACCTTACTTTTCTCCTTAATGGAAGTATCTAATTCATACCATCTTGCAATATTTAAGTTCTAAATCAACTGCTTAGAATGAGTTTGGTACTAATATTGCATCTGCAGTTATATGTTTGGCGTTTAATTTTTCTAAATTGATTTTTGATGGTATGATGAGGAACTTGGATAGTTCTAAAAAGTTTTTAATGTATCCAAGGTTTTTACAACTGTTTTTGAACAAACAAATTGAAAATATTTTAGAAGTTAATGCTGTTTATGATACACCTTATCATACTAAAAAGATTTTTGCAAACATGAGAAACAGGAAAAGATTTTTCAGGGAATGTAACACTATTATTTTTCATCTTATGCTGGCACACAAAGCAATTATGGGTGACGGGTCAGGAACACCCACTGATCCCAGCACACATCCACATATGTCCAACCCTCTAATAAGAACCAATCACTGTTCCATCATCATCTCAACCCAAAAAGACTCACAGACCTAGGAAAGCCAAAAGGGCCACTGAGATATCTCAGTCTAGTGGACCTATTTCCCTTTGATTGCTGATGAGATGTCCTAAGGAGAGGGGTGTGAAGAATAATGGAAAGGGGCTGCCACTATGCTTCTAGCTTATGTAAGACTAGAGCAGGACAGTGGTAACATAAATAAGACCTAATCCATGGCAACACTTAATGAGCCAAGTCCTCAGGGAACTGGTTCAGGTGCCAAGATACCATATTGGGGGATGCAGAAGCTCAAAACTAGTTTGAGATCTGCATATAAACAGTCAATGACCACTCTTCAGAAGTTAACACTCTTAGAAGTGGGTGGGAATACTAAAACTTAAGGAATTGATGGACCTTTGTACAAAACTGTCTGATAGGTTCTTGACTTGGAAACAACAAAGACTGCTCAAGCAAAGGAGATTGCTAGTTTGAAGAAGAGAGTCAAAAAGTTGGAAAGGAAAAGGAAGTCAAAACTCTAGGGATGAATTTATTCAAGATGGTACCTTCTAGCGGGAAGAATTTTGGGTGAGGTGGATGCATCCAAACAAGGGAGGAATTTAAAATAGGGAAAACATAGTTCAATCTTTGAAGAAAGTGATTTTGATGATGAAGGTTTTGATGCAGATATGGATGAAGTGTTCAAAGATGTTGAAGGAGATGCAGAGCAGGTGATTAGTGCTGTTGCGGATGAAGTTTCTACTGGTGATGCAGTTAATTCTGGTTGGCACTGGATGTTTTTTACTGCAGTGCATCAGTTACTACTGCTGGTGTATATGTTAGTACTGTTGAACCTATTACTACTGCCAGTGTTATTATTACTACTGCTGAACCAATTACTCCTCCAACAACAACAACTATTTTTGAAGATAAAGATCTTACAATTGCTCAAACTCTTGTAAAGATGAGGAGTGAGAAATCAAAGGTAAGAGGAGTGGTTATGCAAGAACCAAGTGAGACTGCTACAAGACCAACAGTACCACCTCAACAACATGATCCTAAAGACAAAGGAAAGGGTAATATGGTTAAACAAGAAAAGCCATTAAAGAAAAAAGACCAGATCAAGTTTGATGAGGAAATTGCTTAGAGACTACAAGCTCAGATGCAAGCTGAACTAGAAGAAGAGGAAAGGCTGGCAAGAGAAAGAGAAGAAGATGAAAACATTGTTGAATGGGATAATACTCAAGCTATGATGGATGTAGATTATGAGCTAGCTGCAAGAATACAAGCATAAGAGCAGGAAGAGGTGACCATTGAAGAAAAGTCAAGCTTATTTGTAGAACTCATGGATAAAAGGAAGAAGCATTTTGCAAGACTTAGAGAAGAAGAGCGGAGAAGAAAACCACTAACCAAAGCTCAAAAGAGGAATCAAATGTGTACTTATCTGAAAAAAATGGCTGGATTTACTACAATTAGTGAAGGACGAATGCTTTGATGAAGTTCAGAAGGCTTTGACAAGACATCGAGTGGTTAGACTCATTGTGTACTATGGATTCTGAAGTGGTAGAAGAATAAAGATAGAGCAGAAGGCAGTGAGACTAGAGCAGAAGGAAGTTCTAAGAGAGTGTTAATACAAATAATATATAAAAACATTATTTATATTTTTCGACCTCTCAATGTTTTGATAATAACAAAATGTAAAAACGTTTACAATAAAAATAAACGTTTACAAATTATCAAATGTAATTCCATTTCTAAGATTAGTAATCATTAAGGTATGACAAAACAAAATAATTAAGCTTGATTAGTGACCAAGAAAAATATTTTCTCTTAATACCTCACTTTTAATTCTTACAAAAATATTCTCAAAATTAATTTTACTCAAATATTTTCTTATTTAAAATAAAAAGTTTTATTAAAAACTTAAAATTTGAAATTCAAAATTTCCCCCCAAAACGGAAGCTTCTACACCAGATACAACATTTCCCACAAAAAGACAAAAAAGGGAGCAGAGTCTAGGCGGCGGTTCCCTTATAGGTCTGGCGTCCCCCTTATATATAAGGGACCGTCGGAACCGCCCCTAGAGAGCCGTTGGGATTCCCTGCCTATAAATACTGCTCCATTCCCAGCAGAAAAATATTCCTCTTTGCACGAAATTTTCAGTCTTTTCTTTCTCTCTCTAAAACTTCTTTCTCTCACTAAAACTCTTGATCCCTAACATACTTAGATCTTGTTTCAAGTGATCTAATCTCTTCTTCTCATCTCTTCCCTCTCATTCAAGTGCAAGAGAAGAACACTCGTATTCGTCAAGAAACGAAGTGTTAATTAGTGATCTCTCCTCTTTTCTTCTAAGTACCAAACCTCTATTGTATTTATCTTGTGTATTTATGTGATTCGGTTATTGTGTATATCCGATAGCGTAGATCTTGTAAGTGTGTATATCTTGTGAAGTGGTAGATTGGTTCTAGCTAAGATTAGGACTCGGCATTTAGCTTAGTGTCGGAAAATAACATAAGCGACGTGTAAACGGTTTATCCGCCTAAAGGGAGCTTGTTGACATAGTGAAATCTCGAGTAGGATACTCGGGGAGTGGAGTAGGGCGGAGAGGTGCTTCGTAGCCGAACCACTATAAAATCTTGGTGTCTTAGTTTGGTTGTTTCTTTCCTTATCTTTTTACATTATTATTATTGTTATTTAGTTTTTGTTTAGATAGTTATTGCTTGTTCATATTGTGATTTGATTGAACATATAACTCAGATCTATATATTTTTGAAAGTAAACTTTTAAACCGTAAAACGAACGTGTAAACTATTCAACCTCCTCTTCTAGTTTCCACATGGTGCGACCTAACCGCGACCTAAATTAATAAAACGTCTTAAGGTCATAATAATAATATGCTCTATATGCACATGAGTTTTGATAAGTTATATCACCCATATAAACTAGTGTTGGAGTTTTATTAAGTGTTATAAGTAAGATCCTCGTGGACCTCCGATTGGCTTGAAACCTAAGTCTACTTTTGTTTACCGTCTATTTTCTACCAAAAAGGCTGCAAAGACTAATAGGAATCTAAAGGTATCAACAGCAAATAAGGCTACTACACCTACTTTGAATTCATTTGAAGCATTATGTACCTTGGTGGATGAGGAAGAGGGACGAGTAATCAACCTCCTAGTACAAATGCTACCCCTGTGGTAGCTAGGATTAATAACCTTGAAAGAAGAATGCTGGATGAGAAACTTGTGCTTGTGGATGATCATAGGAAACCGCTAGAAATGAAGGTAAATAAATCGACATCCATACCTAGTACTTCTAATGTGGCTTCTAAAAAGGTCATGGATAAGTGTAAGAGTGATATTGAGGATATTTATGATGAGATGACTTAAAACATGCCAGTGGAGGTGCAAATGATACAATTTTTTAGAGGATGGAGACTATGACACATATGATACTTACGATCTTGATGGCCTTACTGAAAGTCAAATGGCTTTTGATAAAACGTTTGATATTAATCTACGTGGTCAAATTAGATAAGAATCTTTAGTGGTCTATCATAAGTTTGTTTTGTCATTCTTATGATAGGTTAGGTTTGAAGCACTACTAGTGCATTTGTTTCACCTATTTTGGAGTGACATGTAGGATTCACCTACATCTTTTGTTCTTATTGGTTTTTTGGAGTAATAAATTTTATCAGGGAAACCTTTTATCAAAAAAGTTCAAAAAACACTTCTGCCAGAAATCTTAACCCAACTTTAAAATACCATAAGTCACTCAATTCTTAATGAAATTCAACAAAATGACTTCTGGGATTTAGGTTTATGTCTTAGCTTTCTAACCACCATAGCCTCACTTCCTAATTCAAAGCTTTAGACTTCCAAATAGTTATTACAAGTCAAGTGTGTAAACAGCAACACTTGTTTGTATAAATTCGTTTTAAAACTAAACCACCTCCATAAATTTTAAATTCTAGATGTAAATCCTCCTAAGAAATTAAGGTATCTTGTAGTTAAATAAATTTATCAAAAGAGTTTAGTAAGATAGGTAAAATTTACTCCAAACTAATCGTAAATTCTAGACACAAAACCCTAATTTTATAAGAATGCTTAAACTGACTTTTAACACAACAAATCTATTAGGATGATATGAAAACAATGAATAGTATGATAGATAAGTGTAAAATGAGTTTCATGAGACACTTACACGAAATATGGATGAGTTTGATGATGGTGAAGCGAGCGTAAACCAACCCGAAAGCTATAAACCCTAAAAATGCAACACCGAAACCCTAGCAATGCTTTGCAACCCTTAGTAAACCTTTATGGTCCATTTCAAAGTTTCAAAAAATATTAGAGAGAATGCTTGTAAGCTTGAGCTTCCTGCTTATATGGAATTATATTCTGAAGTCAACGTTGATAAACTTAAATATTTTGAGCCTTCAATGCGTAATGATGAGCTTGGTGAGTCCTTACCCTCAATTGATGATTTGGTTACTGAAAAAGACGCGGTGTTAGCAGATGATACCATTATTGAACATAATACGAGCTTCACCCGTCATGGTGAAAGGAAGTCGTATCGCATCGGGAGGAAAGGGCAGCGTCTAAGTGCGTCTAAATGGTTTTCCAAGGAAGTTGGAGAAGCCCAATTTCCTCATCTACAATTTTAGGACCTGCGGGTCGGTGCTGCTCCTCTTGGTCGAAAAAGGGGAGGAGTGGTCCGAGAAAGTATCGAGCAAGTAAAAGCATGTGTTATATAATAGGTGATAAGTTAAAGAATGTTTTTAAAATAGGTGATAAGTTATAACCTTATCACGCTTTCCTTATCTCTTTAATCATAATATAAATAGAAGATATGGGAAGAGAGTAGGAAAGAAAAAAAAAGAAAAAAAGTAGCGTCGAAGGAAAACTCATTGTAACAGAAAGTTCATTGAATTGTTTTCTTTGGACGGAATTAAATATAATAAAGATCCATTCCATTCCTTTGTGTTTCTTAGTTAACGAGTCATTGTTAAGCATCTTATTGAAAGACTTGTGTTCTTAAAGTCTTTGAACGGATCACCCAACCCACGCCATTTAGCGTGTTGTGCAAGCCATTACTAAGTGACTAAAGTACCCTCATTCCACCAAAGTAAAAGGGAAAACAAAGAGGGTAGTTTAATAATTTAAATTTAGCCAAGGACTAAATGTGCATTAAAAATTGCACAACGGCGCCGAAATGACTTGGGGGAGGGGGGTGAACGTGTGGTAGCGCCGAAATGGCGCTGTGCTACACATTTCTGCGCCAAAGATGCTAGGCCACACATTTTGAGGGTGGGGGGGTCGGTGTGAACTTGTGGTAGAGCCGAAATGGCGCCGTGCCACACATTTCTGCGCTGGAGATGCTAGGCCACACATTTCGTTTCCCTTTTTTGTATCCTAATGGTTACATAATCTTACTAGTAAGATTTTAACTCGCCGAACCATTGGGTTTTATTTGAGAACACTCAATTGCACACTTATTGATACTAAACCCCACTCAATAATATAACTAGACAATGCAATTGTCTCCTGTAAAGCAATGATGTTGGTTTTTTTCGTCAAGTTTGGAAGGCCATCTCGCCCATCCATGAATAGTAATATGCAAATAGTTACATCACCGGGTTATCTAAAACACATTTAAAAGAAAGTAAACAAAAAAAATCAACAGAAAATTCGTGGAGAACCGAGTTTAAAAAATACTAATATGGCAATCAAAATATTGAAAGGTAAAACATCAATAAAGAAAATAATTACTGAATCCGGTATGCATATATGGTGTACAAAATAAAAAACCAAACACAATAACCAATAGTTGGCGATGTATTCATTTCTATTATACCTTTAAATAAAAAAATTGTGTCCAAGTCAACATTGTCTTCTGAATGTGTTAATTTTTTTATGTTTTGAAAATAGCTTACACACTTTACTAATCTTTTTAGAACAAAGTGTGAGTAAATCAACATGTATCTTCTGCTGCGAAGTTGTGTTGCTCATGAGATTTAGTCTTGGAAGATGTTCATGCTTTGTATAGCAAACCATAGCACCTTGGTTTATCAATTCAAGACTTACAATACACATTTTTATGTCAATTCGGCTACAAGGGACATTAACTTCTTATTGCACCTCTTTTTGAGGATTATAAACATGGAATCCCCGAAGGTAAGAAATTAGTAAATCACCATTGGTGTTAAGTTGCAGAAATCCCATCACTCCTTTTAGTTGATTCTTTTCGAATTTCAAATCCACATGCCAAGAATTAGAAGTGATGTACTCTCTTCTAACCCAGATCCAATCCCGATCACCTTTACCGGAAACCAAAGCTAGAGACATGTTGATGATCACTAACAATTTGGCTTCCCAACCGGGTTCTGGCAATTCAATCGAGCCAATGCAATGACCATCAAATGTCTACTCACATCAAATGTCTTAATATAACAATGGCCATCTGTATATATCGCTTTGCAATCCAATGCAATGATCTATTGACAAAGCATCCGTTCATCTTGACAAATTCAAATGGACTGGTGAGGAAAGTAATCCCACACCAAACGCCTGACTTTATGTTGTATACACATGCATCTTACACACGTGTTTTATATGTGTAGATTATAACAACAATCTTGTAATCATCAATGATTAGGTCAAAACCAAACCCTATGCAGAAAGTATGACGTTCATGAAGTGATTGGAATGAAGGATATCTAGGCACCTTTAGTATGCGTCTAATTGAAGGGTTCCATAGATAAATACCATTCAAATAAGTAAGGAGGTAGAGAATTCCATTACATGAATCAACAATACGGACACAAGAAAAAGGAATACTAACAGCTGTTTTACCCTCAACGTACTCCTGTATAGAATACATGGCCAGTTGGTCTTCCAAATGTAATGTCGAAAAGTTATCATCAACAAGTGTTTCTTCGTTAAATTTTTCGTGATAAATAAGGACCTTCTGCGGGGAACGTAAAGTGTGCAAGCAGATGAAACTAGGGCTAGAAATATGAGAGCATAAAGATTTAGAGACCGATCTAAACCAAACAAGGGATTTGGGTGCTAGTCTTGGGAATATTTCAATAATCAAATCTTCACATAAATAATCGGAGATTGTGTGATTCTGCATTAATCAAGAAATGTAGTGTCACTTAGATTCTCAGTAGCAAACAAGTGTTATATGCAATAGTGTCAGACATCACATTGTGATATATTAATACAAATAAAAAAGGACTATTACTGATGATGAAACCATGCCTCAAAAGAAAATACAAGTTCAAGTTTCTTTCTTTCTCTAAACAATGTAACTTAGTTACTAGTATTTGCTTCTAGCACAGAAGAACCTAACTATGTTTGGACATCCGAAACCGAACCTCGGTACCTCAAACAACTCAACACCTCGATCTAGCACTCAAACTTCAATGACCACAATAAATCTATGGCTCTTGATACCACTTGTTGGACAATAACGACAACAAACTCGAAGTTCGATCGCGGAACGCTAGATCGCGAGTTGTATCAAGCACAAGTAGCAAACACGAGAGACTACAAAGAATGACAAAAATATGCATACATTATACCCTCAAACACCCCTTTATTAATAACCTAATAAAGCTTACAATTTGAGGAAGAAGAATGAATGAAAACTAACATCCACCCTCATCTCTATTTATAGAGATAGGGGGTGGAAACCTATCTTAAGTTGAATAGGAAAATCCTTGCCTTAAAAGGCAAGCTAACTAATCCTAGTTATAGTCTATTCTTAATCTAAATTACAATATACACTTAACCCTCTAACCTATGTTTAAATTTACTTCTAATATCCTACACAAGTGCTCTAACCTATGTTTAAATTTACTCCTAATATCCTACACAAGTGAATTTAATTAGAGTTTGATTGGAAGCTGGAAACAAGGTGACAAATTTTAGGAAAGGGAGGAGAGAGCCATGTGAAAAATAATTGAGGGGAAAGAAAAGAAAAAAAACTTTATATAGTTGAGAGAAAATAGGTTAAACTATGGTTGTTAAGATCTCGATCCTGATCTTAGAATCTTACGATTTTACGATACCACAAGGCAAAAATGATCCAGATCCTACGTAGGATCTTTACATGCTTAGGATCTTATAGGATCCCGATCTTGATCATAGGATCTTAAGATCTACTCCGATCCGATCTTACTTTTCTCATACCACAAACTAAAAAACTATAAATTTATGGGTTGTGTTTTGTAGAATTTAAAAAACAACATGTGAATCTTCTTAAACATTTCATAATCATAATTTATGACAACATTTATATGAAACATTCATATAATTTTGTGTTTTTGATACATAATAATTTGTAAATTTGTATAATATTACAAAGACTATTAAGACAGTGATATTATAGTAGGATCTTTCGATCCCGATCCGACTTTACGATCTCGATCTTGAAAAGACGAAAACGATCCTGGGTAGGATCCCGATCTTAAAAACCTTGGGTTAAACTATTTAAATTTTAGATTAATCTCCATCATTAATCTCAATTTCATCAAAAAAAAGGTACACTTTTTCTTGTCTTTTTATACCCCTTTTTTCTTGATTGATTGATCTATATATATACATTCTATTTAGTGTGTTTCAAGAAAGTCTTTGTTGAATTTTTTTTCTTCTTCTTTTGATCAAGTGTTTAATGTTTGTTAATTGTAACACATCTGCATATAAAACAAGTAGATTTGGGATCACTGTCTAAGGTAAGTTACTATACTTTAACCACTTTGAGTTGACTAGTACAAAACTTTGAACTTGTTGTAAGAGTGCTAGGTGTAGTAACACCATAACACCATATTTTTGTCGCCACGTGAGCGCCACATCAGCATAACACCAAATCCAACACCACTCCTCTTATCATAACACCAAATAACACCACTCACCTCTTTATTTTCATAAAACCCCGCAAACAATTATTTCATTAATTTAACAAACTAACCATTTCATTCATAATTAAACATACAAATTACATTAAAAAAAACACATTACGAAATTAAAAAAAACATTACGAAATAAAAAAAAACATTACGAAATAAAAAACATGACGAAAAAAAAATTAAAATGACCCCTACTCGTCTTCGTCGTCCTCGTCACCCAAATCATTTCTCATTTTGTTTTTGATTAATCGTTTTTGCTTCTTGATCCAATAGGCGTCGTCGTCGTCCAAATCCTTGGTGCTAGTAGCTAGAAACCTCAACTCCTCCAACCGCATGAGTGTGCGGTCTTTTTCGGCTTGAGCTTCGAAAGCCCTTTCGGCGGCTTCCCGTTTCAGACGAAGCTCCTGCTCCATTAACTCCCCGAATTGGGTTGACGCGCTACTTCCACCGGTGCTCGCCGTGGCGTCGGATTTGGTTTTCTTGGCGGGCCGTGGTTTGCCGGCCGGACGTGGTCGTGCATCGTGACCGAATAGATCCTCTTGGGTAGCCCCGGGGACGTCTCCGGTTAAGTCAACTTGTTCGGGTGCGTCCCATTTCGGGTGGAATTTCAAAATGGCCCAAGCATCTTCTTGAGAAAACGAGACCCCTTTATGCTCGTCACGGTAAATACTTTGAGCCCGTTTCATCAAATCCACATCGTTTTCGCCACTTTTCCCCAAACGTTTGGCCCGTTTGTACGCGGCGTTGAACTTTTGGCAATTGGCATTCAACGTATGCCATTTGCTAGTCAACATATCCTTTGTACGTTTTTGAAATTTTTTCGAATTGAACTCGTTCAAAACCCGATACCAAAACGTTTCATGCTTTTGTGACCTTCCGACGTTATTATCTTCCGAAACGGCCACGTAACATGTTGCAAGCAATTCTTCTTCGACCGGTAGCCAACGGCCCGCTGCTACCGGCTCTTGGGGCTCGTCTTCAACATTTTTTCCCCTTTTTGATTTTGTTTTCTTGCGACCGCCTTTTTTTGGCGAATCGACTTGTTGAGGTTGAGTGAGTGATTGGGAAGTTTCTGAGTTGAATGATGGTGGGTTTTGTTGTAGATCTTGGAATTCACGGTTTAGGACTTGTGATTGTTGCCATCGGAAAAAAGCTTGTTGTTGTTCTTGTTGGTATTGTTGAAACTGTTCCGGCGTCATCGACCCGGTGAGGAGATTCATAAAACCGTTGTTGGGAAATTCGGACATATTTCTTTGCTTGCTAAAAAGATGTATATTTGTATTTGAAGAGTGGTGAAATGCCCAACGCCGTTGCCGGCGTTACTACACCCAACGCTCTAACCTCTTAAGACACAGTAACCCCTCTTTTTGTTTAACGAAAGTTTACGTTTTTGCCCTTTACTAGGAGGAAGAAGACGAAGACGCGTTTCACTTGTTTGCTAATTGATCACGTGAAGAAAATAATTAAAAGTCAACAGGAGGTTCGTTTATGTTGGTTTTTACTTATTTCTTTGGCACATGAATACAAGGCGACAAGGGAGTTTTGGTTTTTTATTATTATAAAATACCAAGTTATCTTTTCGAATATAAAAACTTCTAACTTTAAGAATTTTGTAAATCGAGAAGTTCGAAGGTTTCCTGTTGCGGGGATAAATTTTTTCTTGTGGTTTAAGTTTTGGTCATGGTTTACTTCGGTTTTTAGTTAACGATCGGGTTTGCTTGATCGTGATCGAGGGGTTAGGGTTTGTCTAATTAATTCAAGTTGCAAGAAAGGTTTATAGCAACAAAGGAAATATTGCACACGGCTTGTGAGACTTGTGAGTAAATTGGTTAAGAAACAACTTGACAAGGTTTTTAGCAAGGTAAAAGAAGAATTGCTAGTTCTATAAATAGGTTTGACATCGAAAAATTCAATGGGAAGAATGACTTTGAGTTATGGCAAATAAAGATGCATGCTTTAATGGTACAACAGGGATGTGATGCTGCATTAGAGACATTACCCGCGGACATGGAAACAAGTGAAAAGGCTGCTTTGATGAAAAACGCATACACTACATTGATTCTATGCTTGGGAGACCGTGTTTTACGGAAAGTTACCAAGGAAACAACTGCCACAGGAATTTGGACGAAGTTAACTAGTCTGTATATGACTAAGTCCTTAGCAAATAGACTATATCTGAAGAAGAAGCTGTACACGTACTATATGAGTCCAGATACGAAACTGGGTGATCATATAGATGAGTTTAATAAGTTGATACTTGATTTGGCAAATATTGATATCGAGATTGAGGATGAGGATCAGGCACTTATGTTACTTACGTCGTTGCCATCGTCTTATGAAAACTTTGTGGAGACATTGTTGTATGAGAGGGAATCCTTGACAATGGAGGATGTTCTGGCGACTCTGAATTCAAGAGAGTTGAAGAAAAGAATTGAAGGCACAAAGGAAGAAACTGCTGACGGGTTATATGTAAGGGGAAAGTTAGATCGTTCAGGTACAACTCATTCTGGTGGAAGTTCATGGTTTAAGTCGAAGGGTGGAACTGGTAAACTCAAGTGCTTCGTATGTCATATAGAGGGTCATCTGAAGAGCGACTGTCCAATGAAGAAGTCAAGTGGGTCCGTCAA
>BQNB010028633.1:42162-56469 GCA_026074375.1 Tanacetum coccineum
CTTTTTTTTTTAAATAATTTAGCCGTTTGAGGGGGTAAAAGTGAATTTTTTTTTAATTTTTTAATTTTTTTTTGAAAACTAGCCGTTATGGGCTAAAGTGTAACTTTTCAAAATTAGAGGGAATAGGTAAAATATAAAGTAGCCGTTTGAGGGGGTAAAATGATTTTTTTTTAAAACTACCCCAACGCACGTTGGCCGGCCAACGCCGTTGGGTAACGCCGGCCAACGGTGTAGTAACGCCGAGCAACGCAGCCCAACGCCGTTGCCGGCGTTACTACACCCAACGCTCTAATACTTCTACGTTATTTCAGACATACATATTATAATACGTAACTAAACTTATAAACTATGACATGCATGTCCATTAAATAATATAAAAACGAAGTAGCCCTGGTAAAGAAATTTCATCTATATAAAGAACCTTTAGGTTGGTGTTTGAGTCACCCAACACCCAAACAAGGTGTCTTTTTCCAAATACTAACATAACCCAATCTTGGGTATTCTCCCTTTTCAGATCCCCTTTCTTATCTCACATTTCTTCATGATTTAACAAAATTTAATCATATCATATAATAACTAGCTAAATTTCATTTTCTTAAAGCATTTAATCGTTTGATCTGTTTTTTTCATTTTAGTCATTTATCCTTTTTGTTATCTTATCGATTTTATATTGGATTTGCATCCTTGATGTGCTTACTTCATCCCTTATCAGCCTGTTTGGTGTGATGCCAGTCTTCCTATTTGCTCGGCTGATATGTCCTCTCTTGGCAGATATATATCGCTCAACATATGGTTCCACATACCTCTTTAGGCCTAAGAAACATGTTCTTTACTATGAAAACCGCAAGTACAGACCATTCTTCATGCGTCTCTTTTCACGATGTACTTGATTCTTATAATTTATACTTCGATGACTCTGTACTACACTATACATATTTGTGTATAGATCATTTCTAGTTTATCCAAAATTGATTTAGTAATCATGTATTACAACATCTGTCATCCTAGTTGCAAATGTTTCTGTAATTGTGTCTGAGTGTACTTTGGAATCATTTTTTATGTAATCATGTTTCTGTATTTATTCATTTGGTTGTTTAGGTTAATCGTTTATTATAAAGACCTTGATCACCGTACCATCACTTGTAAAACTATTTGTATGTGTTTCTAAAAATAGTATGATTCTCTATTAAAATATATTTTTAAAGGTGAATACATTGAGGTTGTGTGACATCAAGAATTTTAGTAAAAATGATAGATTGTGACAGGAAATGGAGGATTACTATCCTACAATAGGTGGTGGTGTTCGGGATTATCCCTCCACCCTATTAAAGTTTACCGACCATTAAAATTCCCTAGATCAAACGATCTCAATGTATTCCCTAGAAAATAAAATTCTATCAACTAATCATCGTATTGCTCTATATATACCATACAGGGCGGCTCAACCTTTTCAGAGGCATAAAGCGACGCTTTAAAACGAGGCTTTTTTTATCAACGTTATTTGTTAAAATATCATTTTTATAAAATTTACTTTTCTAAGTTTTTCATGTGAAATTTTTAATTAGTTTCTCAAAATCACTATAATCTAATATTTCATTTTCAATTGATAAATGAGACAATAAATAAAATATTTTGGGGACACTTTCGATCGTAGATAACTTCTAATTATTTTAAAATACTTTTTTATGTTGAAGAAACTATTACCGAAATTGTTAACATTGTTCTATACATCATATACGTATTACGGGAAGAGTTTAGATTTATGAAATAATAAAGTATATCAATCGGTGTAGCATTCTGTGTGATGGTATCAAAGCAATAACTAAACCTTAAATATTTCAAATAACCAATCCAAGAACAAACTAGTTGGCATAGATTACCAACTAACTAATCCTAAAACTATTATAAGATCAGATTATTATCTAAATGATAATAATCAAACGATTACAAAGAGAAAATAATAGACAAGATCAAGGAGATCTTAGTTGAACGATTACAAAAGAGAATAATACGACTTGAGAGAGATTTGGGAGAGATTAGGGTTTGAGATGTATTCATTATGCCTGGACTCTTCTTTTCCTTATATAGCCACCAAAAATTTCACTTTAGCCTTTGGGAATCCATGACTTGTACACATTAGCCCCTTCAACTATCAACATCTTTATACTTCTGAATATCACTTCATGAACAAGAATAGAATCAACATATTTGTCCCCTCAAGGTTAAAGCCTGTAAAGCCAAACTTCTAGAAACCAAAGAATGAGCTAAAGCTTATTTATAAGACTTATTTAGATCAGATTATAAGCTAGCTATTGCTTATTTGTACATTCCCCCTTAATCTAATTGCTAAATTAGTCATACATCCCTAATTTTTCACACTAAATTTTATGTTGATATATAGGAAGATGCTTGGTTAAAATGTCTGCAATTTAGTTTAAGGAACAAATTTTCTTTGTGCTCAATAACGCTTTTGCAATTTCTTCTTTGATAAAATGCACATCAATCTCAAAATGTTTAGATCTCTCATGAAAAACTGGATTAATAGCCAGTTGTAATGCAGATTTATTATCACAAAATAAATTAACAGGAAGAGTGACTTTAGTCTTAAGATCTAATAGTAACTTTTGTATCCAAGTAATCTCACAAGCAGCAGATGAAAGAGATCTGTACTCTGTCTCTGTAGAAGATTTGGATATAGTATTCTGTTTTTTACTTTTCCAAGAAATCAAACAATTGTTAAAAAATACACAATAACCTGTTACAGATTTTCTAGTCTTTAAGCATTCAGCCTAGTCGGCATCACTATAACCACTAAGTCTGTTTTTACAATCAAAATGATTGTATCTAATACCTTTACCAGGAGCATTTTTGAGATATCTTAGAACATTCAATGCATAATTCAAACGAGATTTTAAGGGAGAGTGCATGTACTGTGCAAGACAGTATATAGAATAAGCAATATCTTACCTGAGTAAGATATATAAGTTTTCCAAGAAGCTTTTGATATCCAGTTATGTTATCAAGAAGAGGATCATCTTTAGTGGGAATAAATGGTAAAACAGAATTAGGTTCCATAGGAGTAGAAACGGGTTTACATCCAAGTAAACCATATTCCTTTAATAATTCCTGACAATATTTTCTTTGAAAAAGACATAGGACTTTATCTGTTTTGATAACTTCAATTCCAAAAAAATATTTAACATGACCTAAGTCCTTGATTTTAAACTTAGATTTCTAAAAGATCTTAAACGTATCAATTTCATCAACACAATTTCCAGTGACAACAATATCATCAACATAAACAAGGAGAGCAATAAACTTGTTATCTTTTGACTTTGTAAAAAGAGAGTGATCATTAGCAGATTGAACAAAATCATTTTCCTTTAAGATAGTAAAAAGTTTTTCATTCCATTTTCTTGGAGCTTGTTTAAGTCCATAAAGAGACTTAACAAGTTTGCAAACCTTGTTTTTATTATCTTTGCTAGCAAACCATTTAGGGATAGTCATATAGATATCCTCATCTAAATCCCCATAAAGAAAAACATTATTCACATCAAGTTGAAATAAGGGCCAATTATTAGTAATAGATAAGGCAATAACACATCTAACAGTAAACATTTTGACAACATGAGAGAATGTTTCATCAAAATCAATGCCTTCTTTTTTATTAAAGCCTTTAACTACTAATCTGGCTTTATATCTATCTATATCACCACTAGCTTTATATTTGATTTTATAAATCCACTTGTTTCGAATAGCTTTCCTATTAGCAGGTAAATCTGTAATAACCCAAATATGATTTTCATTTAAAGCCTCAATTTCAGCATTCATAGCATCAATCTAATTACTATCCAAAATAGCTTCTTCATTACAAGTAGGCTCAACACTTTTATTAAGACCAGAAATAAAGCAGAAATTTTCAAAAGATTAGCATAGTTAACAACTCTTTCAACACCATATTTTACTTTTTCTTCAACAATAAAATCATTTAAACTAAAAGGCAACTTAGTCTGTCTACAAGACCTTCTAAGAGTGTTGGCTGGCAATTCCTCAACATCAGAATTAAATTCTGAGTTTTCATAAAAGTCATTAATAAAGTATGTTTCATTTAGAACAGTGCCCTCATGGTGTGTATTATTTGTTTCATCCATAGAAGTTGCTTCAGAGTTATCATCACCCTGATTATCAGGACTCAACTCTGTGTCATCATCATTGGAAGACACTCTCTCCCTTCATCATTGGGTCTTTTAGGGTTTTCATTGTCAAAAATTTTTTATGATTAAAATCTTTTGTTACACATGAATCAAACTCAGTTTGTTTCAAATTATTTTTCATTTTAAAAGGAAACACTATTTCATAAAACTTTACATCTCTGGAATAGAAAATAGATTTGTTTTCAAGACTCAAAAGTTTGTAACCTTTTTTTAGAATTTGAATACCCAATAAAGTCATATTTTTCAGATCTACTACTAAATTTATCTTGATTATTTAAAAGTGTGGCATAACAAAGACAACCAAAAACCTTAAAGTGAGAGAGTGAAGGGTCATGCCCATACATATAAAATTAAGGAGATTTGCCAGACAACACAGATAAAGGAATCCTGTTGATACTATAAACAGCAGTTAAGACACATTCAGACCAAAGGAATAAAGGTAATTCCATCTGAAACATAAGGGATCTAGCAACATTCAGGAGATGCTTATGTTTCCTTTCTGCAATTCCATTTTGTTGAGGTGTGTAAACACAAGTGGTCTGATGTAAAATTCCTTTTTCATTAAAGAAAGTTTGAAGTCTGTTATTAACAAATTCTGTTCCATTATCAATTCTGAATGTTTTAACATTAGTTTCAAATTGATTACATATCATTTGAACAAAACTTATAATGGAATCATAGACATCATCCTTCCCTTTTAACATATAAACCCAAACAGCTCTAGAAAAATCATCCATAATAGTCAAAAAATACCTAAAACCATCTTTGTTAGTTATTTTATAGGATCTAAGTGAACTAATTTACCTATTTTATTAGATTTATGATCACTTAAAGGGAATGATTCTCTAGTTTGTTTAGCTTTATTACAAGTATCACAAAGATGATCAGAAGTAGAATGACTATCAAGATTAAGAGATGTTTTAAGTGCATCAAGGACTTGATTAGCAGGATGACCAAGTCTTTGATGCCAAAGGGTTTGAGACACAAAACAGGTAGAAATACAGTTATTAGAAACAATCTTACAAGCATTGTCTACATCAAACATATAAAGGCCATTGAATTGTCTACCAATCCCCACAGTCTTGTTTGCTTTTAAATCCTGAATATAGCAATTACTCTCATTAAATCCAACAAATAATTTGTTATCCCTTGAAAGCTTATGAACAGAAAGAAGACTAATAGTATATTCAGGAACAACAAGAACATCATATAAAGTAATATTGTTGCTAATTTTTAAATCTCCAATTTCAGTAACCAAAGCTTGGGTACCATTTGGATGACCAACAGTAAGACCAAGATTTGAAATATCAACAACATTGACTATAAATTTTGCAGAAACAATCATATGTTGATTTGCTCATGAATCAACAATCCATCCCAAACTTATATTACCAACAACAAAATCTGTATTCTCATTAAAAAATCTTTTGAAGTTTAGATTATACTTAACACTTCCATTAAAGAAAGTCCCTTTAATATTCATAAAGTTTTTACCTGACATATTTGCATTAGCAGTGAAAACCCCATTATCATTCAAAAGATTCATAAGTCTTGTTAACTTCTCATTAAAAAGAGAGACAGGAGAATTGCTAGCAGAGTTGCTACTAGCATTATTAGAATGAGGATCAACAACAGTATTATTACTGGTCACAGGTTTAGAATTAGGATTAAAGTTCCACTTAACATAGCCAGCAGAGTAGCCAACAATCTCAAAACATCTATCCAGAGTATGTCCAATTTTATTGCAATTAGTGCATTTAAGATTAGGATTAGGACCCATGTTATTAGTATTAGAATTGGAACTTGACCCTTTGTTATAGTTATTACTATTAAACATTTTTTTATCAAAAGTCTTAGCTGCAAAAGTAGTAGCAGTAGGTTTAGTAGCCCCACTAGAAGTAATGTTCCTATGAGATTCTTCACCACTAACAATAGCAAAATCAGCTTTTACTAGAGGTAATGGTTCTCTTGTAAGAATATTACTTCTAATTGTCAAATAGTTATCATCTAAACCCATAAGAAACTGCATCAACTTGATAAGTTGATTGTGTTTTTCAAAATGTTCAGTAGCCTCACAAGTACAAGCAGGTAAACTAACCATAGCATCAAACTGCTTCCATGAAGAATTCAAATTGTTATAATAATCAGCAAGAGAAGCACCATTTTGATTTAAAGAATTAATACTTTTATGCAGATTAAAAATAGCAGAGCCATCAACTTTATAATAAGTATCCTTTAGGTCATTCCAAAGCTCAAAAGTAGATTTTGCATATATAGCACTAGCATATAGATCAGAACTCAAAGAATTAAGAATCTAAGTAAACACAACCGAATTACACATATCCCATTGATTAGCAAGAGCAGGATTAGTATTATCTTTTTCATAAGTACCATCAATGAATCCAATTTTATTATGATTTCTCAAAGCAAAAGTCATAGCAATACTCTAGACCTTATAATTTTCAGTACTAGTAAGCTTAATGGTCACAATAGGTGAACCACTAGTATCATTTGGGTGAAGACATAAAGGATCACCAAAGGTTAAACTAAGATTAGAAGAAGAACTACTAACCCCTTTCATAGGATTATCATCACCAGCCATGATAAAAGAACAATAAACAGATACAAAAAAAGACTAAAAAGACAGAAAAATAATTCCCAGGCTTTCACACCACTTAAGTGGCAGATCAAGGGCAAAACAAGCACTCATAAGAAATAAAACAAATATGTAGAGAAAAATAAAGGAGGTGTTACAGAGCAATATTGCAGCAGAAGAGAACTTAATTATCTTTGATTCACTTAGTCAAAGAACAATTAAGATGAAACTATCATTTGATTCACTTAGTCAAAGGTAATCTTGAACCCACAAAGCAACCCACAAAAGATCCCCAAAAAATTAGGGTTTTAAGATCGAACCCTAATTTGTAGATCTATCCAAATACCACCAGAAATTAACAATTCCCTCGATCAAATTCACCAGAAGAACACCAATCAAAGATAAGAACCCAAATAAAGCAAAACCCCCAAAAATTAACGAAACCCTAGAAATCAAATAATGATCAAACTAGCCAACCTGGCTCTGATACCATGTGCGATGGTATCAAAGCAATAACTAAACCTCAAATATTTCAAATAACCAATCCAAGAACAAACTATATGGCACAGATTACCAACTAAATAATCCCAAAACTATTACAAGATCAGATTATTATCTAAATGATAATAATCAAACAATTACAAAGAGAAAATAATAGACAAGATCAAGGATATCTTAGTCGAACGATTACAAAAGAGAATAATACGATTTGAGAGAGATTTGGGAGAGATTAGGGTTTCAAATGTATTCCCTATGCCTGAACTCTTCTTTTCCTTATATAGCCACCAAAAATTTCACTTTAGCCCTTGGGAATCCATGACATGTATACATTAGCCCCTTCAACTATCAGCATCTTTATACTTTTGAATATCACTTCCTGAACAAGAATAGAATCAACATCTTTGGCCCCTCAAGGTTAAAGCCTGCAAAGCCAAACTTCTAGAAACCAAAGAATAAGTAAAAGCTTATTTATAAGACTTATTTAGATCAGATTATAAGCTAGCTATTGCTTATTTGTAAACATTCTTCGCATGTATAATTTCTCTTAGAACTCTTAGTTTCATAAATAAATCGTATATATCCGAACAGTTTTTATAATATGGCTTAAATAACTTTTAAGGTTCAAACAACAACCCTTTTAGCTTATCATCATCTAGGGATGGTAGAATTTTCAATGCTAACTAGTAAACTAAAGATACATTCATACAATCTAAATTGGTCAAATTTACTTTCTAGTGATAGAATTGCTTCTTCTGCAATCTATAAGAAATAACTGATTCTAAAAGTCTCTTCGCCGGTTTTTATAGATTTTTTTGTCAACATCTTCATTATATTTTCTATTTCTTCAAATACTTCATTTTCCTTTCAAAATTTCCTTCTACATTCGTTTTTCTTTAGCAAAAACTAAAGCATCCTTAAAACATAACTTTTGATTGATCAATGATATATGAGTACATGAGACAAAAAGGGAAAGTATGTTTGTGGGTGTGAAATAATAAGCGTTGATTTATCAATATAAATGGTTAAATGGCTACTTATTTTTCATACAAACATTAATTTTTTTATATACTTAATATATGTGTGCGTAAACTTCTAAAACTTGTAGGTTTGAAAAGTGAAAAGTAGAAACAAATGAGGCCTATAAATTTTTAGTTTATATCTTTTTATACATTAAAATTTTTAAAGTGTTAATATAGTTTTGAGAGGAGAAAAGAGCAATAAACAATTACTGTCAAATTTGTATTGGGACCAAACAAAATAAATCTTTTGTTGTTTAAGGAAATTGATTAGATGAATGATGGTTTTTGTTTGTCTTAATCTTGTCACGGTTTGAGTTTTTGGGTGTAAATTTGTTTTTGTTTGTTTTAATCTTTACTTTTGTAATAAAAAAGATCATGAGAACAAATAAAGCGAAATCAGTATGGATAAGAAATTTGATGGGTCATTAAAATGTCTAGATATAATAAAAGAATTTGGTGTAAAAGAAAGAAATTAAATCTATCTATAAACTCTAATAAAACACAGTTTAGAACAACCCTTTAAAGCATAAGAATTAATTATCCCATTAAATTTTCTTATGTGGACTACCTTAATTAACCACAAATGTACAACATCATATTGCACCATCATTAAAAACATGCATTAAAAATATTCATCAGTTTCAATTAACATTATAATATTCAAAAAACGCATTCAAAACCAACCATTAATTGATTCTTCTTCTACAATCTTCTATAATTAGTTACAATTCCATATGAATAATCGGTTTCAAATTATAATATTCAAAACGCAATCAAAACCTACCATTAATTGATTCTTCTTCTACACTCTTCTACAATCAGTTACAATTTCATATTAATAATCGGTTTCAATTAACATTATAATATTCAAAACGCATTCAAAACCTATCATTAATTGATTCATTCTTCTTCTACACTCTTCTACAATCAGTTACAATTCCATATTAATAATCAATCTTTCTTTAACACCTATTAGCCAATCTCTCTCTATCACTGATTCAAAAAAAAATATATAAGCAACATATTCAATCGTACATGTATATTACATGTTGTTGTGATTTGGATATAGGTTGAACTAATTTTATTCTTACTTTTTTTTGTAGACTTCATAGGTCAATCTATAGTGATTCGCATAGCCTTGATTCGAGCAAATAATCTATGTAAATCCATTTGATTTATATTATTTACGATTATTTTTATGTTTATGGTGTAAACCTAATAATTCAATTCAAAATGATCTTTGATTGACACCTATCTATTTTGATGTGTTTGTTTTTAAATAATCAATATAATTTTGTTTCGAATCATCTATATCTATATACTATGTAATAAAATAAAATAAGCTTTTTTACAACCCTTTAAAGCATAAGAATTAATTATCCCAGTAAATTTTCTTATGTGGACTACCTTAATTAACCATAAATGTATAACACCATATTTGCACCATCAATCAAAACATGCATTAAAAACATTCATCGGTTTCAATTAATATTATAATATTTAAAACGCATTCAAAACCTACCATTAACTTATTCTTCTTCTAAACTCTTCTACAATCAGTTACAATTCCATATTAATAATCGGTTTCAATTAACATTATAATATTCAAAACGCATTAAAAACCTACCATTAATTGATTCTTCTTCTACACTCTTCCATAATCAGTTACAATTTCATATTAATAATCGGTTTCAATTAACATTATAATATTCAAAACGCATTCAAAACCTATCATTAATTGATTATTCTTCAACAATCTATTTAAACCAATCTCTCTTAAAACATTAAAAATCATCTGTACGATTCATATTAATAAAAAATCTCTCTTTAACACCTATTTAAACCAATCTCTCTCTAACAACTGATTCAAAAACAAATATATAAGCAATATATTCAATCTACCTGTATTCACATGCTGTTATATTGCGGGATATAGGTTGAACTATTTTAATTCTTACTTTTTAATTTTGCAGACTTCATATGTCAATCTATTGTGATTCACTAGCCTTGATTCGAGCAAAATATGGATGATTTTCTTTAACGGTGATATGGGTAATTTTATGTACCGGTTGATATGTTGATGAGTAAATAAGTCAGGTAACCCATATGGCAGCCGATCTTTTAATTGTCAATTCACAACATCCGCCAGTTATTCAATTAACATCAATTGCTGTAATAATTTTTAAAACACATTCAAAACCTTCCACCAATTGATTCTTCTTCTACACTCTTGGTTTTTTACAACCCTTTAAAGAACATGCATTAATAACCCCAATTAATATAATCATGAGGACTACCTTTAACACTAATTTAAATCAATCTCTCTCTAACACTGATTCAAAAAAAAATACATAAGAAACCGATTCATTCGTACATGTATTACATGTTGTTGTGATTTGGATATAGGTTAAACTAATTTTATTCACTTTTCATTTTGCAGACATCATAAGTCAATCTACTGTGATTCACATAACCTCGATTCAAACAAAAATCATGTAATCTCAATTGTGTTAAAATCTATTGATTTAAAACCTGTTGTGGTACATCATTCTACCATTAGATTTTTCCACTGCTGGGAAATGATTCATATGGTAAAAACCCACTCAGTGTCACCGTTAAATAGTTTTGTGTAAACGAGTCAATATGGGCGATTTTTGTGTAATAGGTATGATATGTGTAATTTTTGTGTAAGGTGATAAGGGTAATATTTTAACGAGTTGATATGAGGTGATTTTATGTGAATAGTCAGAGTAACACCAAATTGCACCGTTTCTTATATTTGTCAAATTTCTCCTTAATAATGTAATCTTATATCAAATCATATTATAGAACATGATTACTTAATAACCTTATTTCATTGGACCGTCAAAAAGCATACGATCAGAGAGTTTCGATAGAAGTAACTGAACAAAATTAGTATACAATGTCGGCTCACCAGGGTAACATCTATTTCGACTTTACTTTCCAAAAGTATATAAGTTAACATAAATGATCTGTCATATATCTAAGAAAAGGTCATTCTTGCTCAAACGAATGAAGTTGTGGACACTATAAACGATCATTTGTTGGAGAAATTTTCAATGGCTTACTTAAGTTGCGACAACATAGATAAAAAATTACGCGGCGCGCCATAGAACAATCCATTTTTCTCATCAAATTTATCATTGATCGAAGTTCTCAGGTGTTCCAAACCAACACACTTGCGTTAAAAGTAAGAGTCCCAATAATGTTATTGAGAAATATTAATCAGCAACTGATTGAAGTCTCAGTGTTACAAAACCACATACTTGCGTTTAAAAAGTAAACTTTATTTATTTAATTGTTACAAACACAAATGTTAATCAAATAATGCACTATATAATCCTGATATATTTTCTATTCATATATTAACGAAACTTGTTTACCTTCATTGTGTTTCTTACATTATTTTATGAAGCTAACTTCTTAACAAAATAAGTTCTTTTTACTTCATTTTAAACTACTTAATGGATTATTTCTTCTTAAAAGAATTTGGTGTAAAAGAAAGAAATTAAATATAATTAATAAAAAGAAGAAAATTAATTCAGATTTTTTAATTGTGATCATTAATTCAATTTAAAGGCTAATAATTATTTAACTTGATTAATCAAATTATGACTAACTTGAGAGACCATTGTGCATATGTGATAGAATCATAGACACTTGTACAAGCTCAAATGAAATGAAAATGCATCATGAAGTGATTTATATCCAGCTGAGTTTAAATTCTACAAAATTGAGAAGATATCCTTTATCTATATAACTCAAGTTTATTAATAACTTTTTAAGCTAATTTTCACACGACTATTTTACAACTTGAGTGCTTGAAAATCAAATCATTTGAAAGAGTCATCAAGGCGCTTTATTAGTCTTTAACATTGTTCTAAAAGGCGTGTCATGACGCCGTTAAGGTCTCGCAAAGACGAGAGGCTTGACCTCCACGCTACGCAATATACCAAGGCTTGGGCTTAAGGCTTGACGTGAGAAGATGAGTGGAAAAACGTGATAAGGCGCGATAAAGCGTGATGCGTGGAGGTTTTTTGAATTCAATCTCGATAAAAATGGTATTTTTATATATGCAAAGATAGTTTATTGACTTTATTCCTTATGTATGACACTTTTTGTAAGCTCAATATATTTGAAATATGATATAAATATATAAATTTATAAATATTTTCATATTTTGTGCCGCTTTAAGTCACGCCTTAAAAACGCCATGACTCGCCATGGCTCGTAAAGGCGTGAGGCTTGGCCATGCTGCCACGCCACGCCTCACGCTATTTATAACCTTGGTCTTTACGCTAATTTTCAGATTCTGAGATTTATTTCACTAAATCATTTTATGGCGGAGAAAAACGTACAACATCGTTTACACTTTTATCGATATTAAGCTAGATATCGAGTCCTAACTAGGTAGAACCAACCCTTCTCTTGTGGTGTTTTGAGGCCAAAAAACATCAACTTATCTCACACTAATTTGGTGAATAATGGTGATTATGACTTTAGAGTATGATACTAGAACATGATAACACTAAAAAGTGGCAAATACAAACTCCAACTATAACATAAAAGACTTAAACTCTTCTTGTTTTCTTCTCATGCTAAAAGTAGATCACTTTGAAGGAATTTAAAGCAAGATAATGATCAAAGGTAATCCAAGTATGAAATTGTCATGTAATGCTAGAAATATTTTTGGAAAGGGTGATAAAAAATGATAGAAAATGGCTTGTTTAAATAGACAAAAGAAAAACACATAAGAGGACCTACGAATCCTTTTAAACTCACGTATCGTGCATATGATCCGTGAGTCCGCAAAGATATGTGGATCATGCAGATTACAAAATCTACCCGTTTTGAAATGTCAGTCACCCTTTGTTTGCATTGTTTCCTATCTAGAATGCTTAAGGAAGAGCTGGGGCAAAACATGTTTAAATGTTAGATGCTCTTCTAAAGTGTTAAACACTCTTAGCTCAAAAATGGATAATGAGGGTTTTTATGCAAAAACACATTTGAAGCTTCTCTTTAGTTTTGGATTATTACAAAATAGTTCATTCATTTTTCAATGAATAAAGATTTGAATTAATCCTCAAAGTGGAATATTTTCTAGCGAGTTGGCAAAATGGCTTTTGTAAAACATTTTATTTGAAATGATGTTAAATTAAATTATGTAAATGTTTATATAATTATGATTTTGCTAATCTCTGCTGACTGGGTAGAGGTTAAAGTGTAATTAATAAACATAAAATTTCCTAATTAATCAGAAAATGCATTAATACGTGTTCAAATATAGTGATTTACTAGTTTATTAAATGTGTTAATGCATTTTCTTATTAATTAGGAAAGTTTGTATTTATTAATTACACATTAACCTCTACTCAGTGAGCAGATGTTAGCAAAACCCATATAATTATGCAAGAGTTTGATGCACTATATCTGATAAAACCATCTGTGAAAATTAAGCAAGCTTTAAAGATAATCGTTAAGTAGAAATAATGTTTTTATGCGTTTATTTTTATTAACATAATGACTACTCGATAGTTATTCTTAATACACTCCTTGTTGCAAGTCATCATAAGAAGAGAGCTTAAAATAAACCATTTATCTACATCTACACCACATATAAAGTATTTAGGACTTCTTATAAAAGGAAAGTTTTAAAAATTTTAAGACCAAAAACATTATTACAAAAGGAAAATTAAAAAATTAATGTTAAATATAAAAATTTAAGTCTTATTTTAAACATATGTAACATTTTATTTAAATCTTGTAGTAACCGCCCTCCAATAATGATATCTTTATAATTATTTAAAAAAAACTCATTAAACTTATAACCACCAATTTAATACTAAAATTTTAGCAATAAAAATGCTAACCATTTACGCTATTAATAAGTTAGACATTCTACATTTAAAAAACATATCTCTACTACTTTATAAAGTATTTGAGACATGCTAAATAA